>CM024760.1:174811897-175049164 GCA_014218235.1 Colocasia esculenta
GTTGTTACTACACAGCTGGAGGTACCGACCCTGCACCGCTACGGCGCGGCTCTGAACTGGACGACGGTCGTGAAACATCCTCCTCGCTTTCACCTGTGGGGGTAGGGGTGAGCCTCGCTAGTCACTGGCTCAGTAGGGAACTCCCCCAAAATCGAGCAAAACCAAACCACAGGTACGAAAGCAGTAAACAATACCAACAATTTATAGAACAGCTAAGCAGGATATGAAAGCTGTAAAAGTACTCACCGTCTGCCGACTACGAGAAACAACTGTAATAATTAAACGGCAAACCAATACAGGTGTACAAGCCAAAGTAGAGACAGCCAAAACGAGCCACGTGAACTGGTTCGCGACATCAGAAACTGACTCGGACAAGCTAACACAGGTCTACCTCTCAGTCTCGCAGCCACGGACGAAAGGTCCAGCTGCCGCTCCACGTGAAAAGGTCAAGCAACTGTGGAGACCAACTAAACAACCACTTGCGGACCACACGGTCACAGGCCCATGCCTGACACCTCTAGAGATCCTGGCCCGAAACTCTCTAGAGTGAGGCACTGGAAAAGACTAGCTGGGGTCCAGTACGTCTACTGGTGTCCGTACCCCCAACTACGAGCGCGCTACAAGTGACTAAAAATAAACACAAGTGTCACTGTCCCACTGTCGTCTTTCCCTCAGCCGAACGTGCTACTCAAACACAGGAGTGAGGGTGTCCAGGTCAGACGACACAGACCTCGACAGTACAACACAAGTACCAGGACAAGACCCCGAGCTAACAGCCTGGCTCACAAAGAACCTGGGGCACCCAACTGGAGAGGTAACCATGGTAGGCGTCGTACTACTCACCACGTACACAAAACCATGTGCACGTTACACACAAACCACGTGAAACCTCACGTAAATCTCAAGTAACAATGGTCCACCACACGTGAACCCAACTGAACTCGCGTGAACAACACGCAACCTCGAAAGTGAGTAACAAACTACATATCTCATATGCTAAACACAAAACTATGTGCACCAGTGCACCACAGGTGTCAACACACCATGCATTATCGATAAATACCATAATAAGCTATTTCTGTTTCTACACATGCTGGCGGCAACATCGATTGCCGCTTATTGGAAATAGACGGCAAGGGATATGGCCGTTTATATCCCAGCTAATGAACCTAGCGACAGTCGATATTGACGCCAAGCTCTTCAGCCACTGTTCCTGCAGAAACCCTAACCGATTCTACAGGTATATTTAATCCCAAAACCATCGGGAAAACGTGAGGAAATACTTCCTCTAACAAATATGAATCCCAAACAACTCAAAATAACATGATTCATTCACTAAATTACTCAAACCACCCATTATCCCCCGCATGGATACCATGACCCGAAATCACAATTTTCATGCAGATTCATGTTATCTAATTTCATTATCAGGACCTATAGGAATTACATGGGTCATTCCCTACCTCAGAACACGCTTAACCCTCTTGAAATCTCCCGGTTCACACCGAACCCTCCGCGAGCTCCCACGGGAATTGCACCACACCACGACGTTTTCTCGCGCGATTCGGCAACGCCACACGTCCCACGATCCTCCAACCACTCTTCTGAACCTGTTGGAAGCTTTAAAGGTACAAGGGCACGAAGCTGGGGCAAGAGAGAAAGAAAACCAGGTAGAAAACCTGCTCTCGGGTGACCCTATAACCTGCAGAATTCTCAGGTTGGCGTCAACCCCTCTGCCGCCAATGGCAACCGCCACCACAAACGTCCACATCTAATGCCGCCAAGCTCATAAAGTAAACGACACTTTACCTGGACGCCAACAAGTCAATGGCCACACCTGGCCGCCAACTCCAACTCAACTGCAGCAGGTCCTATTTTATTTCGGGACCTAACCTGCACCACACCTGCACACACCACGCGCCTACACCACACTGGCCTCACAATGGCCATCACAACCACAACACACACGATCCAAAAGGATCCGAAAACAAGCGACGTTACAGGCGGCCTCCCAAGTCGCGGTGTGTGTGATGCGCAGAGGTGGCTAGGGGCACTATGGTATGGTCAGGCTTCCCCACGATGACATGGCGCTCTATCAGGATGGTGAAGGTGTGCAGGGTCGGCGCCATGTGGAGCTTCAACCTAAGGGAGAGGAGGCGGCCAACGGTGCGGCAATCACGAAGGATGGCCGCGAGACGGAGGCGACGGAGGAGCTTGCGGAAGAAGAGGAGGACACAAGGGTGTCGTTCCCTAAGCGCTTCAGAACGCAGTCAACAAGGTTAGGGGAGAGGCCGTGGAGGACGGAGGGGGGATGCTGTTGAACATCACTAGCTTCGGCCCCCCGTTGTCGCCATCGCTATGCTTACCCTGCTCTTTGTGCTTCTACTTCGCTATCGTAGAGTCATGAGCACTATTGTGGCCGCGATGATGCACATGCATAGATCAGCCTCGCCTGACTCCACCGCCGCCTCCTCTTCCCATCCTTGTAGCTCACCTCCTACAGCCACAAGGGTCGTCAAAATGGAGGCCCAACATCGTGAGGCTCACTTCTTCCAAGTTGTTGTCGAGAAGTTCAGGTATCGAAGATCGAAATGATGAGAAACCCTTTCCTAGATGGTGTCCGTCAAGTTGTTCATCAAGAGATTAAGGATTGCTATTGCCCTAGTGCGTCCTCCTGCATTGTGTCGTGTGCTACTGCTACCCTTGTAGGATAGGGACATTAGTGTCATTTTCTCACAGTAGTTAAGTTGAATCATAATTAGGTGGTTAACCTAACTTTTTCTCACGACTTTAGGCGGCATGGCCTTTTTCATGGTAGAGATTTTGGAGATTGAATATAAATAGATACATTGTGGAATTTTTTTACAAATTACAAAATTTTGTAGGGGTCGAAAAATAATAGGGTGTTTGATTGTAGTTTTTTATCTTTTTTTCTCTAAAATTTAAAAAAGAGAGAGATCAAACACAAAAACATGTTTGGTAAGTAAAAAATTTTTTAGAGAAGAACTTTTACCCTATGTAAATCTCTTTTAAAAAAAAATAAGTACCATTTTATTTTATTTTAAAAACAGAAATCTCTATCACAAACCCCCCCTCCCCCACAAACCCAGCCTTGCCGACCCCACCCCCCCCCTCGCGGCCCCCTCCTCTCCCCACCCCGCCGGCGACACCACCCACACCTCCCCCCCCCCCTACGGCCTCCGCTCCCCTGCGGCCTCCTCTCCAAACACCCACCCCCCCCCCCCCCCGGCCCCCCCCCCCCCCTGCGGCCTCCTCTCCAACCCCCCCCCCCCCCCCCGGCCCCCCCCCCCCCCCCCGCCGGTGACCACCCCCCCTGTGGCCTCCTCTCAACCCCCCGCCCCGCGGCACCCGCCTTGCGCCCCTCCCCCGCCCGGCTCTCCCTCCCCCGTCGAAGCCCCCGCTGCCGCCCTGCACCCTCCCCCCCTCCGGCGCCCCCCTCCCTCGCCCAGCTCCCCCCCCCCTTCTAACGCCCCTCCCCCCCCGCCGGGTTCCCCCCCCCCCTCCCCCCACCAGCCTTGCGCCGCCCATCCCCCACCCTGTGCCCTCCCGCCCGGCTCCCCCCCCCCTCCGGCGACCCCCCACCCGCCCTGCACCCCCTCCTCTTCCGGCCCCGGCGGCTCCCACTCCCGTCCCGTCACAAAAACATCAATTACAAATTTAAAATTTGATATTTTTACCAAATATATAACATCATTTCATAACTTTAAATTTAAAGTTAAAAGAGAACTCAACCTCATTTTTTAGATAAAAATATTTTTTTTAATTGCTCCCAAACATCTTATAAAATCTTTTTTTTAAATAGCTATTAAAAGATATGGATCCAATGGAGCCATCAAACATGATAAGTAACTCAAACGAATAAATCCAATAAATTTAAAAAAAATCAATTTATTGTAATAAACTAAACAAACGTTAACATGTATAGGAAACCCTCACTCCTTTCCCCGTCGTTCGTTTAATCATCGTAATAATGTACATAACTATAATAGGACAGAGAAGAATACAAAATTCAAAGGTCTACTATAAAATATCAAAATTCAAAGGTTAATTTATATTTCATATTTTATAGGGACTCAAAACTAAATAAACCCCCACACACAAAACGAAAGTACAAAACACGCCCCTCTGTCCCCCGCCTTCGCCTCCACAACAACCCCTCGCCTGGTCGGCATCACGGCGGAGATGTTCCCCTCTCTGCTCCCCCTCCTCCTCCTCTTCCTCTGCTCCTACGGTGGTACCGCTGGGCAGAAGACCGACGCCGACGAGCTCGCCATCCTCCTCGACGTCAAGGCCGCCCTCGGCTCTGCGACCACCGCCTTGGACTCCTGGCTCCCCGGCGGCAACCCCTGCTCCTTCCCCGGCGTCCTCTGCGACGCGCGCGGCTCCGTCTCCGAGATCGACCTCAGCCACCGCCGCCTCTCTGGGACGATCCCCTTCAAATCCCTGTGCCGGCTGTCGTCCCTGGTCCGCCTCTGGCTCGGCGACACCGGCGTCTCCGGCGAGGTCTCCGCCGAGCTCGGGGCCTGCACGGGCATGCGGTTCCTGGATCTGGCGTATAACTCCCTATCTGGCGAGATCCCAGACCTGTCCCCCCTCCAGAATCTGCGCGTGCTCAATCTCTCTGGCAATGGCTTCACCGGGAGCTTCCCGTGGGCCTCCCTGGCGCGCATGCCGGAGCTTTACTCACTCTACCTCGGGGACAACCCTTTCAACCAGACGGCGGGATTCCCGGAGGAGGTTCTGGGGAGGACGAAGCTCCAGTGGCTCTACCTCACCAACTGCAGCATCCATGGGGTGATCCCCCCCGGGATCGGGAAGCTGACGGGGCTGGTGAACTTGGAGCTCGCGGACAACCAACTCTACGGCAAGATTCCGCCGGAGATCTCTAGGCTGACCAGCCTCTGGCAGCTGGAGCTCTACAACAACAGCCTCACCGGGGAGCTCCCCCGCGGGTTCGGCGGCCTCGCCAACCTCACCTTCTTCGACGCCTCCACGAACAACCTGGTGGGGAACCTTTCCGAGATCAGGTTCCTCACCAAGCTGGCATCTCTGCAGCTGTTCGAGAACGACTTCAGCGGGGAGGTCCCGGCAGAGCTGGGCGAGTTCCGGGACCTCGTCAACCTCTCCCTGTACACAAACCGGCTCTCCGGCAGCCTCCCGGCGGCGCTCGGCAGCTGGGCGGAGTTCAACTTCATCGACGTCTCCACCAACCTGCTCACCGGGCCGATCCCGCCGGACATGTGCAAGAGGGGCACCATGAAGAAACTGCTTATGCTCGAGAACCAGTTCACTGGAGAGATTCCGGCGACGTACGCCAACTGCACCTCCCTGGAACGGTTCCGCGTCAGCAACAACTCTCTCTCAGGCGAGGTCCCCGCCGGGATCTGGAGCCTCCCCAACGTCAACATCATCGACCTCAAATCTAACCAGTTCTCGGGTTCGATCGGCGCCAGCATTGGCAAGGCGAAGGGCCTCTCCCAGCTCTTCATCTCACACAACCAGTTCTCCGGCGAGCTGCCGGCGGAGATCGCGGGTGCGTCGTCACTTGTGTCCGTGGACGCCAGCTACAACCAGCTTTCCGGCGAGGTCCCGGCTAGCATCGGCGACTTGAAGGCCCTGGTGAGCCTCTACCTGCAGGGGAACAGGTTAGGCGGCGAGATCCCAGACTCGCTGGGTTCCTGCTCGTCCCTGACCCAGGTCAATCTCGCCGAGAACTCCCTCTCCGGTCGGATCCCCGCCAGCCTCGGCCGGCTGTCGAACCTTAATTCTCTGAACTTGTCTACCAACGACCTCTCCGGCAACATCCCGGGAAGCCTCGGGTCGCTGAAGCTGAGCTTCCTGGACGTGTCCGGCAACCTCCTGACTGGAGCGGTGCCGCCGGCACTGGCGATCGAAGCCTTCAGCAATGGCTTCGTCGGGAACCCCGGCCTCTGCGGCTACGGCGTCCGGTCCCTGCGCTCCTGCTCCCCCTACTCCTCCCCGTCCTCCAGGGACCGCCTCCGGACGGTGGTCACCTGCTTGCTCGTAGCAGCCGCCGTCGCCTTCGCCATCTTCGGCTACTTCGTCTACATGAAGAGGCGGCGGGCAGAGAAGGAAAGCCACCGGGGGCTGTTCTCCGGGGACTCCTGGGACATGAAGTCGTTCCGGGTTGTCAGCTTCGAGGAGCAGGAGATCATCAACGCCGTCCGGCAGGAGAACCTCATCGGCAAGGGCGGTTCCGGCAGCGTCTACCGAGTCGACCTGGTCGGCGGCAAAACCGTGGCGGTGAAGCACATCTGGAACTACCTCAACGCTAATAAGGGGGACGACTCCGGAGGTGGGGCGGCGGCAATGCTGGGGGGCCGCCGCCGGCGGTCGAGGGAGGGGCTGACGACCTCGAGGGAGTTCGAGGCGGAGGTCACTACCCTCAGCGCCATCCGCCATGTGAACGTGGTGAAGCTGTTCTGCAGCATCACCAGCGAGGATTCCAGCCTGCTGGTGTACGAGTTCATGCCCAACGGCAGCCTCTGGGACCGCCTCCACACCTGCGAGGGGGGCAAGCTGGGGGGCCTCGACTGGGACACCCGCTACGAGGTGGCCCTGGGCGCCGCCCGTGGCCTCGAGTACCTCCACCACGGCCTGCAGCGCCCCATCATCCACCGCGACGTCAAGTCCAGCAACATCCTCCTCGACGAGTCCTTCAAGCCCTGCATCGCCGACTTCGGCCTCGCCAAGATCCTCCACGGCCAGGCCGCCACCGCCGCTCCATCCCTTACCAGCGACGCCTCCTCCACCCACGTCGTCGCCGGCACCCACGGCTACATCGCCCCAGGTAACAAGTCCCCAACGGGCCAACCCCTCCCCACCACAAAAAGGAAAAACTCTACTTTTGCCCGACTCGCTCCGTGTTCCATACGCTGATCCGGCTCCACCTCCTGCGCGTTGCAGAGTACGCCTACACCCTGAAGGTGAACGAGAAGAGCGACGTGTACAGCTTCGGGGTGGTGCTGCTGGAGCTGGTGACCGGGCGGCGGCCCATCGAGCCGGACTACGGCGACAACAAGGACATCGTCTACTGGGTCTACAGCAATATGACGTGCATGGAAGGGGTGATGGAGCTGGTGGACAAGAGGATCCCGGCTTGGGCTCGGGAGGAGGCCATGAAGGTGCTCCGGGTCGGCGTCCTCTGCACCATGCGGCTGCCCACCCTGCGGCCGTCCATGCGCGCCGTCGTGCAGATGCTGGAGGAGGTCGGGCAGGACCGGCTGGCCCCCGCCCCCGCCCCCGCCGACGGCGGCGTGAGGGATTACAAGGAAGGAAAAGAGCCCGACCCAAAACAGGAGAAGCAAAGAGCTACACCACAGTGAGAGCAGCAAACGCCCCCAGATCGGTGAGCTCAATCGACTCAAGCATCAATCTTTTCCTCCTCCTCTACTTTACAGTGATCGATCACGGGGAACTCTGTACATTAGAGCATCAACCTTCCTAGCCAGACCGTGCAATCTGGCTTTTGGGGTCTATGGGGTGCGCTAGAGTCTAGACTAGGCTTTTACTAGTCACTAGTAGTAGTTACTCTTTGGTTTTGTAAAATTGAGGAGATAGAGGGTTTTGTGGGGAGGGAAGAAAAAAAAAAGGAAGAGAGTTTAAGGAGGAGCTAGCTAGACCTACTATTAGATTGTTACTTGTTACTGGTTGGAGTGGGGTGGTTAAATAGAGGAGCATAGAGTTGGAGAGAAGCTACAAGCCAGAGATCTTGTGATGGCTGCCATGGATGGTACTGGTTTTTGCAGTGGAATTTAGTGTATTTCTCTGAGGGGTGGGGGACTCTTTCCGGCAACTGTGTGTTCATCACTCATGAAGCAACAAGAAGAGCTAAGAGGGCTGTACACGACATGATGTCCAGATCAAATATTATCAAATCTCAGTTCTTGGTTCTTGACTTCAACATAGAGAAGGGGGGAAAAAATTTGTTCTTGATATTAATTATGGGGAGGTATGCTCTTTGAACAAAACCCGGATGGGTTGTCAGGCTTCTTTAAACTGGCACACGAGGTTCCTTTTTATTTTTTTTATCATCATCATGATCTTATTTTTATCGCACAATAGAAAATTTAAATTAATTAGAATTGGGTAAGCAATAATAAAATAAATCTTTTAAGAGCAACACTCCCCCTCCCCAATCATGCATGTATATGAGCTCATTTAAATGATCAACATGAATTCAAACATGTCTTAGCCTTCTCATTGGCCAATTCATTGAGGACATATTGTGTCCACCCAATAAAAAAGAAAAAGTGCATTAAAGTGCAATTGACAAATACCTAAATATTTCTCTTCGAATTGATATCTGATGGGAGCTTTCAACGGTGGAATTCCAAAGATCTATGCTTTTGCAATTTGTTTCTCCAGAAATGCTTACTTCAAGATTACTCTTGCGATAAAGTGGATATCGATTGGGGAAAAAGAAAAGGGTTACATATATGCTCATCTTAGAAGATTAATCATGTAAGAATTTTTTTAGATTTTTATTTGCTTGTATAGCCCTCGTATGAATACAAAATAAATCTTTTAAGAGCGACTCCCCAATCATGCATGTATACGAGCTCATTTGTATGATCAACATGAATTCAAATATGTCTTGGCCTTCCAATTTATTGAGGACATTGTGTCCACCCAATAAAAAGAAAAAGTACATTAAAATGTAATTGACAAATACCTAAATATTTTTCTTCGAATTGATAGCTGATGGGAGCTTTCAACGGTGGAATTCCAAAGATCCATGCTTTTGCAATTTGTTTCTCCAGAATGCTTATTTCAAGATTACTCTTGCGATAAAGTGGATATCGATCGGGGAAAAAAGGGTTACACATATGTTCATCTTAGAAGATTAATCATGCGAGAATTTTTTTAGATTTTTATTTGCTTGTATAGCCCTCTTATGAATACAAAATAAATCTTTTAAGAGCGACTCTCCAATCATGCATGTATACGAACACATTTAAATGATTAACATGAATTCAAATATGTCTTGACCTTCTAATTTATAGAGGACATATTGTGTCCACCCAATAAAAAAAAAGTACAAAAGTGCAATTGACAAATAACTAAATATTTTTCTTCGAATTGATAGCTGATGGGAGCTTGATGGGAGCTTTCAACGGTGGAATTCCAAAGATCTATGCTTTTGCAATTTGTTTCTCCAGAAATGCTTACTTCAAGATTACTCTTGTGATAAAGTGGATATCGATTGGGGAAAAAGAAAAGGGTTACATATATGCTCATCTTAGAAGATTAATCATGTGAGAATTTTTTTAGATTTTTATTTGCTTGTATAGCCCTAGTATGAATACAAAATAAATCTTTGAAGAGCGACTCCCCAATCATGCATGTATACGAGCTCATTTGTATGATCAACATGAATTCAAATATGTCTTGGCCTTCCAATTTATTGAGGACATTGTGTCCACCCAATAAAAAAAAAGTACATTAAAATGTAATTGACAAATATCTAAATATTTTTCTTCGAATTGATAGCTGATGGGAGCTTTCAACGGTGGAATTCCAAAGATCCATGCTTTTGCAATTTGTTTCTCCAGAAATGCTTATTTCAAGATTACTCTTGCGATAAAGTGGATATCGATCGGGGAAATAAGGGTTACACATATGTTCATCTTAGAAGATTAATCATGCGAGAATTTTTTTAGATTTTTATTTGCTTGTATAGCCCTCTTATGAATACAAAAAAATCTTTTAAGAGCGACTCTCCAATCATGTATGTATACGAGCACATTTAAATGATTAACATGAATTCAAATATGTCTTGGCCTTCCAATTTATTGAGGACATATTGTGTCCACCCAATAAAAAAAAAGTACAAAAGTGCAATTGACAAATAACTAAATATTTTTCTTCGAATTGATAGCTGATGGGAGCTTGATGGGAGCTTTCAACGGTGGAATTCCAAAGATCTATGCTTTTGCAATTTGTTTCTCCAGAAATGCTTACTTCAAGATTACTCTTGCGATAAAGTGGATATCGATTGGGGAAAAAGAAAAGGTTACATATATGCTCATCTTAGAAGATTAATCATGTGAGAATTTTTTTAGATTTTTATTTGCTTGTATAGCCCTCGTATGAATACAAAACAAATCTTTTAAGAGCGACTCCCCAATCATGCATGTATACGAGCTCATTTATATGATCAACATGAATTCAAATATGTCTTGGCCTTCCAATTTATTGAGGACATTGTGTCCACCCATAAAAAGAAAAAGTACATTAAAATGTAATTGACAAATACCTAAATATTTTTCTTCGAATTGATAGCTGATGGGAGCTTTCAACGGTGGAATTCCAAAGATCCATGCTTTTGCAATTTGTTTCTCCAGAAATGCTTATTTCAAGATTACTCTTGCGATAAAGTGGATATCGATCGGGGAAAAAAGGGTTACACATATGTTCATCTTAGAAGATTAATCATGCGAGAATTTTTTTAGATTTTTATTTGCTTGTATAGCCCTCTTATGAATACAAAATAAATCTTTTAAGAGCGACTCTCCAATCATGCATGTATACGAACACATTTAAATGATTAACATGAATTCAAATATGTCTTGACCTTCTAATTTATAGAGGACATATTGTGTCCACCCAATAAAAAAAAAGTACAAAAGTGCAATTGACAAATAACTAAATATTTTTCTTCGAATTGATAGCTGATGGGAGCTTGATGGGAGCTTTCAACGGTGGAATTCCAAAGATCTATGCTTTTGCAATTTGTTTCTCCAGAAATGCTTACTTCAAGATTACTCTTGTGATAAAGTGGATATCGATTGGGGAAAAAGAAAAGGGTTACATATATGCTCATCTTAGAAGATTAATCATGTGAGAATTTTTTTAGATTTTTATTTGCTTGTATAGCCCTAGTATGAATACAAAATAAATCTTTGAAGAGTGACTCCCCAATCATGCATGTATACGAGCTCATTTGTATGATCAACATGAATTCAAATATGTCTTGGCCTTCCAATTTATTGAGGACATTGTGTCCACCCAATAAAAAGAAAAAGTACATTAAAATGTAATTGACAAATATCTAAATATTTTTCTTCGAATTGATAGCTGATGGGAGCTTTCAACGGTGGAATTCCAAAGATCCATGCTTTTGCAATTTGTTTCTCCAGAAATGCTTATTTCAAGATTACTCTTGCGATAAAGTGGATATCGATCGGGGAAATAAGGGTTACACATATGTTCATCTTAGAAGATTAATCATGCGAGAATTTTTTTAGATTTTTATTTGCTTGTATAGCCCTCTTATGAATACAAAATAAATCTTTTAAGAGCGACTCTCCAATCATGTATGTATACGAGCACATTTAAATGATTAACATGAATTCAAATATGTCTTGGCCTTCCAATTTATTGAGGACATATTGTGTCCACCCAATAAAAAAAAAGTACAAAAGTGCAATTGACAAATAACTAAATATTTTTCTTCGAATTGATAGCTGATGGGAGCTTGATGGGAGCTTTCAACGGTGGAATTCCAAAGATCTATGCTTTTGCAATTTGTTTCTCCAGAAATGCTTACTTCAAGATTACTCTTGCGATAAAGTGGATATCGATTGGGGAAAAAGAAAAGGGTTACATATATGCTCATCTTAGAAGATTAATCATGTGAGAATTTTTTTAGATTTTTATTTGCTTGTATAGCCCTCGTATGAATACAAAACAAATCTTTTAAGAGCGACTCCCCAATCATGCATGTATACGAGCTCATTTATATGATCAACATGAATTCAAATATGTCTTGGCCTTCCAATTTATTGAGGACATTGTGTCCACCAATAAAAAGAAAAAGTACATTAAAATGTAATTGACAAATATCTAAATATTTTTCTTCGAATTGATAGCTGATGGGAGCTTTCAACGGTGGAATTCCAAGATCCATGCTTTTGCAATTTGTTTCTCCAGAAATGCTTATTTCAAGATTACTCTTGCGATAAAGTGGATATCGATCGGGGAAATAAGGGTTACACATATGTTCATCTTAGAAGATTAATCATGCGAGAATTTTTTTAGATTTTTATTTGCTTGTATAGCCCTCTTATGAATACAAAATAATCTTTTAAGAGCGACTCTCCAATCATGCATGTATACGAACACATTTAAATGATTAACATGAATTCAAATATGTCTTGGCCTTCTAATTTATAGAGGACATATTGTGTCCACCCAATAAAAAAAAAAGTACAAAAGTGCAATTGACAAATAACTAAATATTTTTCTTCGAATTGATAGCTGATGGGAGCTTGATGGGAGCTTTCAACGGTGGAATTCCAAAGATCTATGCTTTTGCAATTTGTTTCTCCAGAAATGCTTACTTCAAGATTACTCTTGCGATAAAGTGGATATCGATTGGGGAAAAAGAAAAGGGTTACATATATGCTCATCTTAGAAGATTAATCATGTGAGAATTTTTTTAGATTTTTATTTGCTTGTATAGCCCTCGTATGAATACAAAATAAATCTTTTAAGAGCGACTCCCCAATCATGCATGTATACGAGCTCATTTATATGATCAACATGAATTCAAATATGTCTTGGCCTTCCAATTTATTGAGGACATTGTGTCCACCCAATAAAAAGAAAAAGTACATTAAAATGTAATTGACAAATACCTAAATATTTTTCTTCGAATTGATAGCTGATGGGAGCTTTCAACGGTGGAATTCCAAAGATCCATGCTTTTGCAATTTGTTTCTCCAGAAATGCTTATTTCAAGATTACTCTTGCGATAAAGTGGATATCGATCGGGGAAAAAAGGGTTACACATATGTTCATCATAGAAGATTAATCATGCGAGAATTTTTTTAGATTTTTATTTGCTTGTATAGCCCTCTTATGAATACAAAATAAATCTTTTAAGAGCGACTCTCCAATCATGCATGTATACGAGCACATTTAAATGATTAACATGAATTCAAATATGTCTTGGCCTTCCAATTTATTGAGGACATATTGTGTCCACCCAATAAAAAAAAAGTACAAAAGTGCAATTGACAAATAACTAAATATTTTTCTTCGAATTGATAGCTGATGGGAGCTTGATGGGAGCTTTCAACGGTGGAATTCCAAAGATCTATGCTTTTGCAATTTGTTTCTCCAGAAATGCTTACTTCAAGATTACTCTTGCGATAAAGTGGATATCGATTGGGGAAAAAGAAAAGGGTTACATATATGCTCATCTTAGAAGATTAATCATGTGAGAATTTTTTTAGATTTTTATTTGCTTGTATAGCCCTCGTATGAATACAAAATAAATCTTTTAAGAGCGACTCCCCAATCATGCATGTATACGAGCTCATTTGTATGATCAACATGAATTCAAATATGTCTTGGCCTTCCAATTTATTGAGGACATTGTGTCCACCCAATAAAAAGAAAAAGTACATTAAAATGTAATTGACAAATACCTAAATATTTTTCTTCGAATTGATAGCTGATGGGAGCTTTCAACGGTGGAATTCCAAAGATCCATGCTTTTGCAATTTGTTTCTCCAGAAATGTTTATTTCAAGATTACTCTTGCGATAAAGTGGATATCGATCGGGGAAAAAAGGGTTACACATATGTTCATCTTAGAAGATTAATCATGCGAGAATTTTTTTAGATTTTTATTTGCTAGTATAGCCCTCTTATGAATACAAAATAAATCTTTTAAGAGCGACTCTCCAATCATGTATGTATACGAGCACATTTAAATGATTAACATGAATTCAATATGTCTTGGCCTTCCAATTTATTGAGGACATATTGTGTCCACCCAATAAAAAAAAAGTACAAAAGTGCAATTGACAAATAACTAAATATTTTTCTTCGAATTGATAGCTGATGGAGCTTGATGGGAGCTTTCAACGGTGGAATTCCAAAGATCTATGCTTTTGCAATTTGTTTCTCCAGAAATGCTTACTTCAAGATTACTCTTGCGATAAAGTGGATATCGATTGGGGAAAAAGAAAAGGGTTACATATATGCTCATCTTAGAAGATTAATCATGTGAGAATTTTTTTAGATTTTTATTTGCTTGTATAGCCCTCGTATGAATACAAAATAAATCTTTTAAGAGCGACTCCCCAATCATGCATGTATACGAGCTCATTGTATGATCAACATGAATTCAAATATGTCTTGGCCTTCCAATTTATTGAGGACATTGTGTCCACCCAATAAAAAGAAAAAGTACATTAAAATGTAATTGACAAATACCTAAATATTTTTCTTCGAATTGATAGCTGATGGGAGCTTTCAACGGTGGAATTCCAAAGATCCATACTTTTGCAATTTGTTTCTCCAGAAATGCTTATTTCAAGATTACTCTTGCGATAAAGTGGATATCGATCGGGAAAAAAAGGGTTACACATATGTTCATCTTAGAAGATTAATCATGCGAGAATTTTTTTAGATTTTTATTTGCTTGTATAGCCCTCTTATGAATACAAAATAAATCTTTTAAGAGCGACTCTCCAATCATGCATGTATACGAGCACATTTAAATGATTAACATGAATTCAAATATGTCTTGGCCTTCCAATTTATTGAGGACATATTGTGTCCACCCAATAAAAAAAAAGTACAAAAGTGCAATTGACAAATAACTAAATATTTTTCTTCGAATTGATAGCTGATGGGAGCTTTCAACGGTGGAATTCCAAAGATCTATGCTTTTGCAATTTGTTTCTCCAGAAATGCTTACTTCAAGATTACTCTTGCGATAAAGTGGATATCGATTGGGGAAAAAGAAAAGGGTTACATATATGCTCATCTTAGAAGATTAATCATGTGAGAATTTTTTTAGATTTTTATTTGCTTGTATAGCCTTCGTATGAATACAAAATAAATCTTTTAAGAGCGACTCCCCAATCATGCATGTATACGAGCTCATTTGTATGATCAACATGAATTCAAATATGTCTTGGCCTTCCAATTTATTAAGGACATTGTGTCCACCCAATAAAAAGAAAAAGTACATTAAATGTAATTGACAAATACCTAAATATTTTTCTTCGAATTGATAGTTGATGGGAGCTTTCAACGGTGGAATTCCAAAGATCCATGCTTCTGTAATTTGTTTCTCCAGAAATGTTTATTTCAAGATTACTCTTGCGATAAAGTGGATATCGATTGGGGAATAAAGTTACATATATGTTCATCTTAGAAGATTAATCATGCGAGAATTTTTTTGGATTTTTATTTACTTGTATAGCCCTCTTATGAATACAAAATAAATCTTTTAAGAGCGACTCCCCAATCGATATCCATTGGTTGAGAGGACTCTGATAAGATTCCTCTTAAGAGAAATGGTTTTTACCGAGCTCAACTGGTTAAAAAGTTCACATGGTTTAATCCAGTAAAATATATTTCTTTTCATCTTAAATCAAAACTTTGGCTCATAAATATCGATTTCTTGCATGTAATATCTGTTTAGACATGATGTGACTCAATAGAAAATTCTTAAGCACTTGCAGAAAAATCCTCTCAATAAATATTGGATAAATTAATTATAAAATTTTAACAAATATTTGATTTATTTCCTAACCCCATACAGAGTTATAATTTATTACAATAATTGTTATTTTTATTACAGTATATTAAATCAGTAAAAATTTCTCTATTACCGTCAAAGACTTTTAATTAATTTTTCCATAAATGTTTCTCACTTTTCAGGGGGAAAAAGTAATAAATATGGTTGTAGCGGACACGAGTAGAAGAAAAGGACACGAGCATGCTGTCCTTTCCTGATGCAACTCGCCTTTTAAACCTGCGCCCACCCCATGAGCGAGGAGGAAACATTACTTTTAATATTGCGTGGGGAACGGGCATTTGGGCTAAAACACCAACTCTCATTTGAGTTTGAGGTCAACCAATTGGACGTAGAGGAATGAACAACATAAAAATAAAATAAAATAAAATTTGAGGGTGGAGATTTGAACCTAGAACTAAAAAAAGTGTACAATGGATGGGTCTTAAATACTAAGCCAATCCTTGTGTACTTGCAACATAGATTTTCCAAGTATCACATTTAAGTTGTCGATCTCAACCGTTCGATTTTACATCAGACGGTCAAGATCTCTGAGTGGCAAACATACACTCGCCAACTCATTTTCCCCATCTTTCTCCATCAGAAAAAAAAAATTTTGGGGGATGGGGTGTAAGTAACCTAATGGAAATAGAGATGGGAGAGACTGCATAAAACCCCAAAACTTACTGCAGAGTCACTCAGAGCTATGGATGTAAACGGAACCCGATATTCCGATATTTCAACTCGATTCCAATAAAAATTATCGGTTTCGAAATTGGAAAAATGATACCGATAGTTTATCGGAATCGGTATCGGATATTCCGATAAACTATCAAAATCAGAATTGAAAATTAATCGGAATCGATATCGATATCGGTTATTCCAATAAATTATCATAAACTCAAAAGATAAAACTATAATAAACACCTTAGCTTATCAAAATTTCGGTTCCGATAATGTTATAGGAATCGGAACGGAATCGGAATTAACCATTCCGATTTTATCGAAATCGAAACCATATTTCGATTATCGAAATCAAAATCTGTGTTTCCGGTTCCGAACCCGACCCGTTTGCAGCCCTACCCAGAGCACACAGATCAGATACCAATGTTAACCTTTAGATGAGCACTTTGCTCCTCGAAAGATGAACAAAACATTACCCAAACCCTATCACCCCCCCCCCCCCCCCCCCCAAATAGGCATCACATATGAGTGGCATACGATGACACCCTTTCAAACATAGACGTAATTGGAGTGCTGTTGATCTCTTAGACCTACGGCACACACTAAAAATGAGAAATACTGGTTGCAAGTATGATGCACTTTCGACCTTCTCATCAGCAAGCCGCACAGATAATGGAAGGGCTGAAATGTGTCTCATTATGCACAACCCCTCATGTAATAAGAATTTCTCTCCATCAATTAGTAAATGCAACCAATATCAGATATGCCCATGACTATGTAGAATTCTACAAATTCAAAAAAAAACAAAAAAACTATTGAAATGATGCGTTGGTGCTGCTCCTAATTGGTACCCACATAGCGAACAGGAAGAGAGGGAAACATTGTCCCATAGGAAACCAACAACTACAAGAAGCCATTCTGCAGAATTAGCAGGTGGTAATGCCAAAGGATGTCGAAGCCATCCAAGTAAAACTGGTTTTTTCCTCTCATTTGGAGACAAAAGATGGATCCATCTGCATCCCTCTGAACAAGACCAAGACGACCTCAATTTCCTACCATTTGCAACAAATTGCACCACCTAAAACCTAGACTGCCTAGCAAAATTGGCAGCTCGATCTAACCCGGGTTAAGTTGTTTTTGTTTTTTTGCTGCAAACAAGCTTGATCTCTCTCATGATCATTCATCTACACCCAGTTAAATGTGTTCCATCCTTAAAGGAGGACCTGTGACATTTTTGAAACCTCAAATCTATTAAAAAAACTCCCTTACACTAACTTTTAAAGCTCAAATCCAACACATCAGCATTACTTTTTTTTCAACCTCTCTCCTCTCTCTTAAAATCTACTTTTACACAATCTTAAATCTATTTTACTTGTTTGATAACTAGAGGGAGAAAAAATAAACTTCCAATCATTAAATGATTGAAATCTACACTTCAAAAATGTTACTTATAGTCACAAAAGAAACTTTAACTAGAAACGTTGAGAGACAGATTTCTACAGATGGCCCCCCTAAAAGAATGTTTATCTGTTCGGAATCCATTATATTGTTCTTATCCGTAAATGAAACCAATAAATGCTTAATGCATGCATTTAACTCCCCAAAATAGATGTGCGGTTTAGTTATGACTCAGAGTCATAGTTGTCAAGGCGGCGCCAAAGTGTTGTTTGGGGGGTCGCCTAAGTGTATCTCACACACAGTCATCTCTCCCTCTCTTACACACACACTGTCACAATCATACCCCTCCTCTCTCTCTCTCTCACGGTCACGCCCCTCTCTATCTCTGTCTCTCTCACACGCACACGCACACACACACACACTCTGTCACACGCACGCACAGCACACACAGCCCCCCCCCCCTCTCATCTCTCTCTCTCTCTCTCACACACACCACCACACCGTTACAGTCCCACTTCCTCCTCTCTCTCTCTCTCTCTCTCTCTCTCTTACACACACACATGCACACACTGTGACATTGTCACAATGACAGTCCCGCCCCCCGACCCCTCTCTCACTCGTACACAGTCATCTCTCTCTCACACACAAACAATCCAATACTCTTATCCTTCCTCTATTTATCTTTCACACATAGTTACACATATTGAATTTAATTTACAATTTTTTAAATTAATTTTGCAGTGAAAAGATTTAGATTCTTCTTCCTCAATACCCACAACAGATTCAGAATTCAAGAAAGCGAAATCTAATGATCTAGGATGGAAGTATGTTTATTGGCCTGATGAACACGATAAGAAAAAAGTGAAATGTGAATTGTGTGGTTTAGTGACAAATGGTGGGATAAAGAGACAAAAGGAGCACTTGATTAAAGGTTTCAGTGATGTAAAGAATTGTCCTAAGACTACAAAAGAGATTGCTACGAAAATGTTGGTGGCTTTGAACAAAAACAAGAAGAGGAAGATAGTAAGTGCAACAAGTGCTTTTGAAAATGTTGTGAGCTCATCTGATGAGGAGGAGTCTGAGCAAATAAAAAAATCAACTACCTTGTCAATTTTTGCAAAACAAAACAAGGAGAAGAGACCGATGGATGTATTTGCAAGGAAGAAGGTTGATGATTTTATTGATGCAAGAAGAAGTGGGAAAAAAAATTCAGAACACTATGTCTAATTGAAGAAAGAAGAGAAATACAATCTTGATCTTGCTATAGTTAGATGGTTTTATGATGCTGACATTCCTTTCAATGCAGCAAAGTGTAGGAGCTTTGAAATCATGGTTGAACTTATAGGCCGATTTGGACCAGTATACAAACCACCTAGTTATCACATGTTGATGTTGCATCTTCTACAAAAAAATGGTAGAAGAAACAAAACAAATGCATGCTGAATATATAAAACATTGTAAGATTTATGGGTGCACTATAATATGTGATGGGTGGACTGATAAAAGGCAGAGAAAGTTGATCAACTTTTGGTGAATTGTCCAGAAAGAATTTATTTTATAAAATCAATTGATATTTCAGATCAAAAAGAAGATGCTATCTTGTTGTATGACTTGTTAGATAGTTGGTTGAAAAAGTTGGAGAGGAATATGTAGTTCAAAATGTTACTGATAATGCATCTTATAATATTGCAGCAGGAAAGTTGTTGATGGAGAAAAGAAAACGATTATTTTAAACCCCCTTGTGCAGCTCACTGTCTTGATCTCATGTTAGAAGACATTGAAAAATTGAAATGTTATGTTGGCGCCATTTTAAAAGCAAAGAAGTTGACTGCTTATCTATACACTCATACGCGGTTTCTTGATCACATGAGAAGGGAGACAGAGAGGAGAGAATTGGTAAGATTTGGAGTTACAAGATTTGCTACAACTTTTCTTACCTTAGAAAAATTGCATGATGATGTAATAAAGAGAACACTACATAAGTTGTTTAGTTCAGATGCTTGGCATTCTAGTGCATGGTCAAAAATAAACATGGGAAAGAATGTAGCTGTAATTGTTTATAAATCAAAACTTTGGCATGCAATTCAGAACATTTTGAAGGCTTCCCAACCCCTCTTGCAAGTGTTAAGGTTGGTTCATGGTGATGAAAAAAAAGGGCAATGGGATATATTTATGCTACAATGAAGTGTGCAAGGAAACAAATAATTCAAATTCCAATTCTAAAGAAAGCAAATACCAACCTATTTTGAAAATTGTGGACCGCTGTTGGAAAGATCAAATGAATCAACCTCTACATGAAGTTGGCTTCTTCTTGAATCCAAAATTATATTATGAAACTCGAAGCAAAGATGCATCTTTAGTTGCAAAATTTGAACATGCTTTTATGACATCTTGAAAAGATGGAGCCAAATATAGAAATGCAAGATAAGATTGGAGATCAAATGACGGAGTATTCATGTCAAAAGGTATGTTTGGGAGGCCAATGGCAAGTAGAGCTTATGAAAGGAGACTTCAACGTGAGTAATTTAACTATTTTTTCTAATTTATATATCTTTATCTCCTCCTTTTATTAATATTTTAAATTTATTACAGGTGATTGGTGGATGCAATATGATGTGGAGACACCGGAGTTGAAGATGTTTGCTTTAAAAATTTTAAGACTTTGTTGTAATTTTTCTGGATGTGAATGTAATTGGAGTACATTTGAGTTTGTAAGTATTTGATTTTATATTTTATATTTTAATGTTAGTCATTTTAAGTTTAATATTTAATCTTATTTTTATTATATTTGTTCTATTTAGATTCATACAAAGAAGAGGAACATGTTAAAGGCCAACAGACTCAATGATTTGGTCTATGTCCAATATAATCGACGTCTTTGTGAAAGATTTCAAAAAAGAAAGAAACATCCAGAAAAATATGATCCCATTTGTTTGGAAGACTTAGATTGGGGAAGCTCATGGATGACAGCATGGTGAAGATTTGGTTCATGAGAGAGATGATCTCACTTGGGCAATTGTGGATGAGACTATGGGAGCAACCGAAGAAGAGCTAGAAAAGGAAAAATGCAATAAGATTGAGCACTTCACAAGGCACAAGGAATGATGATAAGGATGAAGATGATGATATGATGAGTGAAGAAGAAGAGACAATGATGATGATGTTCCATGAGAATCAAATAATGAAGATGGTGATAAGGATGATGAAATTGAGGGTGATAGTAATGATGATGGTGGCATGACTCTTCAAAATGCCATGTTTGGTTTTAAGTTTTATATGTTTTTTTTGGAGTTGAACATTTTGTTATCTTTGAAACTTTTAGACATTGAATTTAATAATTTGATGTTGGACCTTTTGGTTGGTTATGTTAATTTGTTTTAGGTAATGTTTGATATTCATTATGATGGTAATCTTGTTTGATATATTAATGTGATGATGTATTATATTTGTCACAACTCTTATTTCTAGAATTTAAAAGAACAAAGGAACAAATTTCAAATCAATACTTGCATTTTGTATTTTTATTTATTCAAGTCATTTTTCTTTCATATGTTTAATTTTGGTGAACTATTGTAATGGCAATTTTTCCACATTGTGTTTATAATGTCATATTTGTGTGATTTTTACATGATTGTATAATTGTAATGTCTTTTTTTTATTTATATTATGAACTCTTTTTACATTTAATTTTTTATGAGCATTGCCATTATATATCTTTATTTATATAAGATGTCACTCTTAAAATAGCCCACACTAGACGTTATTTTTAGCGCCTCAGCGCCACTTAGACGGGCGCCTAAACGCTTAGACACACAAGGAGCCCAAAAATGTTTTGGTCGCTTTGCCGCCTTGACAACTATGCTCAAAGCCCACTGCGATCAAAGTTTACAAGAATTTCAAAGAAAATATGTAATAGGCAAATTTTAGAGTATTTGATAGAAATCCTTGAAGGAACAGAATTCATATAGCCGACCTCAAATAATGAGACGACTCTGATCACGATGATGAAATGTAATAAGCAAATTTCTGACCAAAATACATGTTAAATTTGAGTGAGTAATACTCGTTTGCAATCATCATATAGACCTGACATTGGTTTGAAGGGCTTTTACTTGCTGCTGCACCACTGAAGCGCAAGAGGTAAAACAAATAAGAGACGTACATAGTGCAAATGTACATTTGCACTTGAGTTGCAGAGAGCTCCTATTGATCTACCCAGGATGGATCAAGATGTCCTGACACATCATTTGAGAATCCAACCCGAATTTTATGAACCCAATCCAAATATTTATAAACTCTACCTAAAATTTTATGAGCCCACTTGCAACTCAACATTTGCACTAAACATTTCTTCATCTACACGCATCCCATGCGAGTGATTAGTGCTTGCTCATAGGCACACGCAGACCACTACTCATCTGCAGACAATCGGACAGAGCCCACGTTCTTACTAGTGTCTGCGTACTGAAATATCCACCCACATTTCCCATAATAATTATATTTTCTCTCTATTTTCCAATGTGCCACATCGGCCCCATAAAACTGAGATGTTAAAATCTGATCATGGATAGGATCATCCAAAAACATCAAGAAAAAAATCACAGTTTAAAGTTTGAGGCATATGACAAACCCACAATCAGGAATACATGTTTTCAAAAAAAAAAAAAAAAACTGTCCAACCAACAATCAGTGTACAAGCAAATAACTAAACTGTGAGAAAAACTTGTGCTGTCGTTGGTCGGCACGGAGAGACATTGTGCCTTGCACACTGGTCAATGGCAACATTTTGCATACACATGTAATAAGTATTTCACTCATTATACTAGATATAAGGCTGCAAACGAAATCCAAAAATTCAATATTCAGACTCGATTTTGATAATAAAAAAAAAACATCAATTTTAGAATTTAAAAATAATATTGATAACTTATCAGAATCGATATTGGTCCTATTCGATGTGTCAACAAAATCAAAATTGAAAGATAATGAAAGTTAGTATCAATTATTTTGATAAATTATCCATAAATTTAAAAGACAACCACAAAAAGACACTTAACTTCATGAAATTTAAATTTGAAATCGGATCAAAATCAGAATTTTCTAATTATATCAGAGTCGAAAATTTAATCAAAATCGATATCAGGAACTCGTATTTTCGGTACTGAACTCAACTCAACCCGGTTGCAGCCCTAACTAGACATATGGGCAAAAATAATATTATATACTGTACGACCAGATGATGCAGCAGGAGACTGCGCATCCCAGCAATGTTGACAGAGAAGCACAGAAAGGGGGGTCGTGAGGGACCAAAATGGCCCCCGGCAAAGAGCATGGTGGGGAAGGGCAGTAGTAGGCAGTAAATGCAAGGCAAAACGAGAACATAACTTGGTTATCAGATAAATAACTATACAGTTGCATTCGCATCAATGAGAGATTTGATCGTGGCATCGCATGGCATATAGGAGCAACTCTGTCCACCTAATACAAAGCATGAAGAGCACTCACAAGTGTAATTGACAAGTACCACAAACATTACTCAAAATAAAAATTCCTTCTGGCCGCATCCGAGCTATGACATAAATATGCAGATTGCAAGAGCATTTACCCTATATATATATGGAACCCAGTCCCTGATTTCTTGACACGAACAGAAGCAATTCAGTGCCGAAGTCAAAAGTTTCACAATCACTGGAATTAAACCAACAATTCTCCACAGTTACGAGGCATCAGCTTAACGATCCAATTTATTTTTTTTCAATGCAATAAGCCCTCTTGAATGTAATATTTAGAGGATCTGCCCCACGAAACAAACTTGCAGAAACCCCCACTCTCAACGCACTATAGGACACCCTTTCCCCCTAAAGAATTAGCAGGACTGACCTTTTGCTCATTTGGGAAATGCTACAGGTATTTTTACTACCCGTCCAGTTGGCCCAGCGATGGGTGGTCCCCGCCACCACCACACTATTCCTCATGTACAACTTATTTTGTCACCGCACAGCATTCCCCACCATCACTAACACGAGAAAGATTTAGTGCACTTTGATATTGCACTTAAATGCAATATGATTAGACAACAAATCCATGTGGCATCTAATAATTGAATTGCCACTTTATCACTCATCGTGTGAAAGATGCCACGTAGACTATTGCCCGGTCATATTGCACTTAAAGTGCAATATACAAATGCAATAAATCTTTCTCCACACACAAATAGTCTCTCGAGTGACCTATTTGTCACCCTTAGACATTTGCTTCTCAGTTCTCACCCACGCTACGAGTGACAAGTCCACAAGGGGAATAATGGCGGGGAGTGCGCCACTGGATTGGCAATCCCGTACTGAACAGGTACTTCTACTGTCCATCCAAGACGGGAAGTAAGCATTATCTAATCATTTTGGCAAAACTGAAGTGTAGAAATCATCACAAAAGAAAAAGTAAAAAGCTCTCGACGCAGATAGGCTTGTTAGAGCCCTCTCATGGGCCGCAGGCTTATTACTCAGAAGACAGAAAAAAAAGGTAATAAAAACGGCAAGAATAGTTCATTACAGATCAGGCTAATCGCATTATGATGCACGCATATGCACCAGAAGAGATGTCAAAAACGAGGTTTAAGGCGGTTCCTGGACTAATATTAATATACCCACAAATAAAAGCACTTCAAAATCTAAGGCGTTTCTGAACGGGGTCATAGGCTATTGCCTGACTAAAAATGCGTCCATATAATAATGAAAAACGCTTGTAACCAGAAAAAAAAGTGCCGAAACTCCCAACCTTAGACACAAGAGGATAGATACCGACAACAATTGTGTGGACAAGTGTTTCCCTGTAATAATAGGCTATGTCTTATCACCCGATCTCCTCGACCATCCCAATGCCAATCCTGGATCGGATTGGAGATGCTAGACCCAATGGATTCACATTAATTTTCTAAACTTGTTCAGAAAGATGGGCCGGAAATGTGTAACACTGTAACCCAAAACATCTGATTCATCGCAGGATCCAATATCCCACCTAGGGGGACAATAGTTTAAATTCTAAATAGACAATTGTCCATTTCACTTCATCCCTTTCCGCGTTTATGATTTAAGCATAAAGAAAGGGTACTGCTTGTGTGGAAAGGAACCAAACCCAAAGCACAGAATTAGACAGCACTGTAGATCGCGTAGCAGATGAGGGCATCCATATCCTACGTGGATCTTATTATCTTAACAAATTTCATCACATCTACAACAGCTATAAGTTATTTAACCTGGATCCATAGATGAACTTCGAAAATTGATGAGCTTTGGATCCTCGACTAATAATGATAGTTCAAGTACGCCAATTCATAATCCAAACCAACTAGGAAACTCCCAAGGTTGGGCATGGAGTAGAATGAACATTCAAGTCTGCCAGATCGTATTCAAAAGCATCTGGGTGACTCCATCAAAAGTTAATAAACTTTGGATCCTTGTCAAAGTATGATAGTTAAAAGTTTGCTATTACAAACACATTTCCTAGTCAATCAGGAACCCACAGGTATAAGATTCCAGATGCCTGCCACAGGAGTCAGATCCATGTGTGATAAATGGCTTCTCCTTGCCCCCTTGTAATTGATACACAGTTTCCTAAAGGTGCATTTCTCTATGGGATGACAAAATGACTTAATGTAAAATCAAGAGCATGCTTCCGTAGACTCTTGCACAAGCACAGTAATAAATCGTCATTCGAACTTCTTGGATCCAAAAATTTCCTTCACAGGACAATCTATAATTCAAGAATAGTGGGGGAGGATACTGTCAGAGATTCACAATGCGGAACCCATTACCAGTCTCAGATTGGCTTTCCGCGTGCAAACTCGTTTACCTGCATCTCTTTATCCACCAATGTTCTCATGAAAGTGAGGGCTCAGACAGCATATACACGACCATCGCAATAGTTTTAGCCTCATCATCAATAAAGAAGGTTATGTACAGCACTTATCTATTGAACTCCGATATGATTTCATGTCCTTCCAGCAGGATTTAGGTTTACGCTAGGGGTGTTCAAAAATCGGTCCAAACCGAACCGAACCGACCGGTTCGGTTCGGTTCGGTTTGGAGAGTGCCACAGTTCAGTTCGGTTTGGACCAGAAGAACCGAAACAAACCGAATGTATGTATATATAATATAAATAATGTAATATAATAAAAAAAAGACAGCAGCGCAGTGGCTGGAGCGCTGCCATCCATGGGGCAGGTTGCGAGTTCGAAACTAGCAACCGACCCCATTTAGCGCCTTTTGTCATTTTTGCCTTATTTCGGTTCAAACCGAACCGAACCGGTTCGGTTCGGTTTGACCCCCAATTCGGTTCGGTTCGGTTTTCACAAAAAAAAAAGGTCTAAACCGAACCGAACCGAACCGTGAACACCCCTAGTTTACGCTAAGGAAGAACTGGTCGAAGTTAGTAAAGTATAAATGCAGCCCATCCTATACTAGGATGTTTTTAAAGAACTGAAAATACTTTTTGCAAGCACAATTCAAAATGGCTGATGCAAAGTTGGTGAGCGATTTGTGATTAGAAAATCCCAGGCAATCTCGAGATTTTCAATTGGAGAACCACTTGTTCAATCAGACACAGAAAACTCTGGTTAAAGGGTTTAATAGGCGAAGAAATTAAGCCAGCGAGGGAAAAATCGGAGAAACAGTTGTCCTTATTCTCCCTCGAAATCAGCTTTTCTCCAGAGGCATATAGAGCCCTAGACGAGAATTCCTACATTTAGGATAGAAGGTCAATATCTTGGTAGAAAATCTGTATGACCAGAGCTATCAGTGGTACCCCAAGCCTGATAACGTAACCAGACCTGGGACTTGGTAGGTTTCAATGTTAAAATTGAGTTCATTTCCTTTTTGTTTCGTACTGGGTTGGACAATTATTGTAACCTAATCTCCCTTGATTGGTTAGCCTTGGCTTCGCGAAGCCCGAGTCCAGGCCAGACCGGCCAAATATAAACATAAATAATAGCCAGAGTTTGCAAATAAAATAATAAAGTAGAGGCCAATAAAACTAATAAAATTTTTATGTTTAATTTAATATTAAACTAATAATTTAATCTTAATATTACAATGAATATAGATAATAATGTCCAAAGCATCATTATTTATTCATGCATGCATATATACAGGCCAATGAATATTGACTGTAATATCAATTGTATCGAATAAAATAAAGGGCATATATATGGCATATTGACCAATAAAACAAGTGAAAATAACCTCACGGACGATGGTGACGGCAAGTACAAGGCCCATAGTGATGATAAATAAGCATGGTAACACCAATAAGCTTCGATTATTAAGAACCTAAATGAAGCGGTCTTATATACTTAGTTGCATGGTGGAACTAGAACTACGAAATTAGTGACGAGCCTGAACAATGTATCCAAGTCTGTTTCTATTGAGTTGCTAAATAAGTGTTTTATTATAGTTGTTGGACTCAGAAGAGTTTATGATTGTTGTATTTTTACTAAATATTTTTGCTTGAGGTTTGCTAATTTAAGTTGTAACAATTTCTAACACCTTTCTTTTAGAAAAATGCAGATGTTTGGTCGACTGAGTCCACGTCTTGAACATGCAAAATAATGTTTTCTGATCCTTCAGCATGAAACTAAGCTAAACTCCCAACTGTTGGCAGGGCTGAGCTTCCTGGGCTTGTGCTCATGATTGAAGTTCCTTGTCGGCTTGGGCTTGGACTTGAATGTCCTTGTGGGCTTAGACTTTATTCACCCAACCCAAAGCCCCCAGTCCATTGACATAGGAAATAGTCTCGCATGCCCAATTGAAAGCCTCAATTGATCTGATTGTCTTCTGGAGACTTGTCCTATGCAAACAAAGGAATGAAAATCCAGAATTGTACGAGAACAATCAAGGTTATCCAATTCCAACCTGAATAGGATTAAGCCGGTATATAATATAACTTCAATTGCACCACCACCACCACCCCGGCTCTCTCTCTGAAATTACATTTTGTTCTGTAAATCTCCATCCGAAACACAACTACCAAGGCAGGTTCTTTTCGTCAAAGTGACATGCATGATAGTTTGTCTAAGCTTCCCCCTAACATTCATCTTCCATCTTACCTATCTTCATTGTACAACATAGGGAGAACAGGTTTCCTTTCAATTTAATGATGCTTCTATTAGGACCCCTATCTATTTTCTCAAAGAATTTCAATCATCTAGTTCCAATATTTGTAAGGAAATCAAACAAAACAAGGTTGGTTGTGGGCAAATAGCCATCAGCTTCCTTATCAACACAGGTTAGTTGATGTATAAATAATCAGAAAATCATAAATTGATGAAAATCTAAACTTAGTTCTGAACTTACTACTTGTATACTGCTGTCTTTTCTCCTCCACTTCCAATCTACTGAAAACTGTAAGAACTCTAGCTTGAATTCTTCACTAATGACCTATTCATTGGAGTTAGGGGCAGATATTTCTTTTTAAAAAATAAAATCGGGATGGAAGCCACCCACCTGTCTTCGTAAGCAATGCCCCATTGGTCCTGATCTCGTAACCTGCTAGGAATGACCCCATATCTACGAGCCAACAAGGGAAGATGCAAAATTTAAAACAATAAAAAAACTATAATGCGGGCGAACTTTTTCATTTATACATGCTTCTCAAGGCATAGTATCTTGCAGTAAAGAGTAACCTGTGCATAATTGCATAACCAAACTAAAATGTATGCGGAAGATATGGTTTCCTGTCATAGGACAGGTATGATAAAAGACTTCAGTGCTGGTATGATCCAGAATGTCTAGTTGGACTTGGACATTTTTTTCCCATATATGTTCTCATTAAATCAAATGAATCAAGAGAAATAGGCATAGAACATAGTCAGGTTGGTTACACTATGTTGGGAGATGAAGTAACCAGAAAATACGTGGCATTGTTGACATTGTTCTCTGTTATTGGACTGGTTGGTAACAGACTTCAGCAATCACTATGTTTAATTGGATTTCAACATGTTCAAGATGAAAAAATGGACTACAAAATCAAACAGGCTATGGAATACAGAATCAGCTGATCCGGATTGGGAGCGGTCAACTTGGGATTGCCAGGTAGCAAACCAAGTCTACAGGACAAATAGGCAAAATTTATAAGTTGCAGCCTGACTTGGTCAGACTCGGCCAGATGGTCTCATCCAGAGTTCATTCTGGTCGACTCAGCTAACTCCATTTTCAAAAAACACTTTTTTTTTCGTATGTGCATATATATGTGTCCAAATGTGGTTGGAAAAATATATTTCTTGGAAGTCAGCTCCCTGATTCATCCTACATCATCTCATCCAGACATGGATTGCAGAATCGGCCATAGCCGATCCGATTCTGCTCCAAACGGGCCGATCCAGCTCTCCACATGCCATATCCAATAAACCCATGTAAATTAACAAAATCCCGGCCGATCCCCCCCCCAATCCATTTCCCCGATCCCGGCCAATCTGATTCCAAATCGGGATCAGGGAGGTCCAATCCCGGACCCCGATCCAATCCGGAATTCCTTGCATCCAAATTAATTGTTTAATATAAGAACAGAAGGACAGGAAGTAGGAGGACCTTGATATGTACCAACAACATAATCAAGTTAAGAATAATGACAAAAAGAAGACCATGTATTCATGTTTCCAGGTTGCCCTTTAATCGTTAATCTTCAAAGTGCCTCGGCCAAAGCGTCTTATCTAACAAGTGCTGTCCTCTTGATATCTGTATCTTAAAAATATTCAACAGAAACTTCTTAACTAAAATTGATTACTGCTATTATGATATTTTGGTTTTTCACATGCCACAAATTTTTCTTTCTTTCTTATTTCTCATGTTTTTTTATTATTTTTCCTTGCATTTTTTTATAATTTTTAGCATTTTATTATTTCCTATGCAGTCTGATCCATGATGGAGTTGTGTTCCAGAGAGTTGGCCAACTCAGGCAATCCCAATCCCAGTGGCATCAGGATGGGCCTGGACCAATTCCAAAACTAACCTGGGTTTTCCCTACACGGAGTGGATACAACAATATGCAGACATGTCAGGTTATGCTGTGGTAACTGGTCTGAGAACCACAGAGAAAGTAGCTGTGGATTGATCGCAGAGCTTTTCAACAAGTTTAGGTTTAAAGATAAAACACATAAGCTTCTTCCTTTAAGGATACTGGGGGATAAGTCGATCATGATTTTGTTGTGGCCACATTCAACATTGTGACTAGCAAAATGTCTTCTTTCACTCTAACTTATAGTTTTCAAAATTTCATTTCATCACTCTTCATAGCCAATGTTTCATTGAGGTCACTTGCTTTGGGAGAGAACTTAAGATATATCTACCATCCCCTATGTTAATAATCCTACGAGTCTATGACTTGCTGAGTTTTTCACTTCACTGAGACTATGTTTTGGGGAAGTGGGAATACGAGGGAGAAGCACTATTTATTGAAAACTTCCATGGGGGCATTCCCATTGCACGGATGAAAAAAAAGACAGATGGATGTGTGATCTGTTCCACAGTGTTACAGGAGAAGATGAGACATCAATATATAAATGCTAGAGGTGCATAAACCCTCATCTATGAGACAGTGGCATCCTGAACATGTTAATCAAGGTCACCTAGTGCATAAGAGGCAGACACACATGGTCAAGATGTCCGCCGCCTGTAGGTGGGTTGGACATTGTGGGTGTGGGGGGACGCTTCGCCCCGGGTTCGATCCCGGGGCAGCGCTGTGTTACCCAGTGGCGGATGCCACTGGACCGCTAACCAAAAAAAAAATGGTCAAGATGTCCCTGTGAGCTGTAATACGTTCGTAAATGCAAAATTCCCATTCGGTTGGTATTTTAAAATTAAGAGGCGTATTTTACAAGAGAAATGGTAAAATAGACGTGTAGATACCATCATTAAGATTTAACCAATACAGCAGTGATGAACTCAGATTTTATGAAGGGGTTTTCAACTTTAATCCATATAAGGGATCATAATTTACTAAATAGTCTAAATCTAACAAATCCATTCATCTTGAACCAGTGAATACTTCTATGAAAAAATTGCCTCATCAGATTACTGTGCACAACAAACCTGAGATCATACTAGTTTGAAGGCACCAGACAACTTCACAGAAAGCTCAGTTTATCTGTCACATATAAAACATGGAAAAATAGATAAATAATAGAAGGAAGGCACCTCACACATCTTCAACAATCACAAGTACTTCCATTAAAGTATAACCAAAAGGCCAAGACTGGATCCACACATGCAGAAACAACTTCATCTTCAAGGATGCAAATTAGAAGCTTTTTTTCGGGGAAAGTGAGGTGAAATTTAGGTCAACCAGGTATAAAAGCATTTATACCTACAATGTCCAAAATTTGGAGAGAGACAAAAAAAGCCCCCACTGGACAACTTATCCCAAAAAAAAGGAGATAATTGCTACTACTCAAAACTTTGATTTCTCACCCAACTCACCAGGGAATCTTTCCAAAAGTGACCAGGATACAGGTTCATATGGTATCCAGAGCAAGACCATAAGTGGACCTCTTGTGGGTATATGTCTTTGACCTTTGCGGGACCTAGACCCATAGGACAAAATCGACCACTCACACTCCCAAGTCATTGGCCATCACATGGTTCACCCAGCATCTGAAGCACTTGAAGGTCATGTTTACATAAGAATGTCATTGCATAACACACATCAAAGTAAATGCTGCAGAATAAAATTATAAAAGAACAAGATAAATCCTCACAGTTCCTCAAATTTTCTTACAATGTATGTCTCCTTGCACCTGCATGCACACATAGATGCCAAAAGAAACTGTGCATGCATGTACATGTGCATCTGTGTCGGCTAACATCATGTATGCATTATGTGCATCTTTGTTAGCCAACGTCCTTACTCTTGGTGGCTCCAATCCGATAATGGTCCTTAGTTACCCAAAGAGACCTAAAACTAGTTGCATTTAAGACTCATAGTGAGGTTGCAAAACACTAAAGGCTGATGTTCGAAATACAGCTCCAATTGATATATGATTAGACTCTTAGTTAATGCATGAGACAGATTCCATTATAATGTAGATGAAAGTCCCTTATGATCGGGTGAAGTGGGTCGGATTGGGGACCTTTTTTTGCCAAATTTCAAACGTATAACTTCAGAAGGAGTGCTATATCTTCTCACATCATATCTTCATATCATAATCATACTTATGATAGTGCCACATGCACTAACAGGGAACCTAACCAACACAAAGGTGTAGCAACATATAGTAAATGAATTGTTGCTACCTTGGAATGGATAGACATGTGAACATTAAAGAATTTCTTACCAAATTCAACAAGCCTACACCACATCCCCCCTCCCCGACATACAAACAAAGCCATATTGTCAGAGTTGCAGTTGTAAACTCAATTTTTACCCGAAACTTAGATCACAAAGATAGTTTAAGTAATTGATGTTTCTTTTTTGTTGGTTGAACTAGCCGATTACATTGTCCTTTAAAAGTTCTTTGTAAACCTGCCCCCACGGGATTTGAACCTCAGACCTCATCCTGGTGTACATGGAGGGTTTGAGTAATTGCTGTTGTTGAACTTGAAATGTTTACTTGGATGATGATCTCTGCATTGCAATTACACAGAATAGATTAGGCAAGTGATTTGACCACTCAACATGATGGAGGAGTCCCCACCAACAGAAATAGACCTTGGGTATGGATCAGATGCCCAACCACATACAAGCCCTTTCTTTTTTCCATTCCATGTAAGTGGGTCAAACATGGGAGTTGCTTCCTGAGGAGAGCTCCCATCTGACCCCCTTACAGATGCTTGTCTAAACCATTTAACCATATCGTTTGAATAAAATGAAGAATCCCTTCCAAGGAAAATTCAAAAGAAGAAAACTGGTTTAATTGCTCAAGTTAACACCACGGATCTGCAAATGACATGGGTAGTAAACGGTTCCAATGTTTCTACTTAACCTATTTGAAGGTTCCTTTCTGACTAGAATAAAGGCTGTGCACAATTTGATTGATCCCCTTCAACTGTTTACAGGATGTTACGACCAATTCACAATAGATTGAACATCAACATGCTCGAAACTAGTACTAAAAAATCACATGCATGCTTAACTTGCATCACAAAAACCATGTAATACAAAAAAAAATAGGCTCAAGTAAAACAAGAAATAAAATTTGTAAGATAACTAAATCTACCTTTGCGGGTTAAATGATAGATCCAAAGAAAATCTATTCTGAGTTGATAAGGGAAAAAAAGGAGGAAGGTTTGAAATTTCGGAAAGAGATCAAGGGGAAGATAAAATGTTCCTCCTAAATCCCTTGCCCTGCTACCATCCCTTTAGAGAAAAGATATATTTTTGCTTTCATAAAAAAGAGCTTCCAATATAACAAGGACATGTCATTTACTTTTGATGCCAAAATGCCAAAACAAACACTTTAGTTCAATGCTTGATCTTGTCTAGAAAATTCAAGAGAACTTCATCTGTCCATATCCCATAGAATAACAGAAAGTACATAAGACTAGCAAATGAAGTATAGACTACGACACAGTCTACACAAATATTCAACTGGCACCTATTACTATTTCATCCATGGAAGACCTCGCATATCCACCAAATTCAACATGATCCTATTAATTGTACCCTGAAGTTTGAACCTGAGTCTCTAGTCGGCAACAAAAGTATGTTCTTGCACTCTTCAAGCTTCCGAATCTCCTTGTAAGTCAGTTTTAGGCAGCACAAACAAAATGTAACAGGTTAGATGTTTTCCCATATTTGTAATGAGGAGCTATAAATAAGAAATTTGTCTCATACAATATACAAGTGGTTCACATGAACAGGAGAGACAGTTGAGAAGTAGATGACCACATCCTTAATTGATATAATTAATGTTGCAGAGACCTAGTAGAAGGAATTTGAGATACCTGCTCGTCTCCCCTTCAAGATGAACCTGACTCACTCAGAACAAATGCCTGGATAAGACTCTGAGCAGCATGAGTCTGATCAGGTGATCCAGATATCAAAATGACAGTCTCCGTTGCTCCAGGTCTCGGTCAGTGATATTAATATTTGCTCCAGATATCTGCATCAAAGTTAAAAATCAGATAAAAATTATCAATCACCAAATGAAATGTCAAGAACAGATAAGTGGGAATCAGAGGTAAACCTGGCAAATCTGCTTTAAGCAACCCCCGTCTTCTCCACGTATAACAGGAACAACTGCTCGAGGAACAACTACGTCAATGGTCGCATTTCTGATTAGAGGTGGCTGGCTTCCACTGCATAGAAAACCATAGATACCTCAAATATCCAACATGCAAATTGGGATAACTTTTCACTGCTGAACAAATCTGACACAGTTGTTTAGCAAATGATGTCCATGGCCTAGAAAGCCATAAATGTTCAACAGCATAAAATGGATGAAATTTTTGTAACAGATGCACAGATGTGATGCAGGTCCTCAAGGGCAAAAAGTTGTCCTAAACCTTCACAATTTTATAAGCTCGGCGATAAAACAAACAAACTCATACATAATCCATTACTCAGAATTCAAAATGAGATTGACTGCAAGTCAGGCAGACCCAACCCTGTCTAATCCAGAAACAACCTGGAAACAAGCTACTATGATCAGACCTTGATGATTTTTGGACCAGATCTAGCAAAAAAAACAAGCATGAATCAAACATGACTGGAACATCCTTCCAAGTGAGACTGGATCCAACCACACATATACAATACTAAAACCATTTCTTTTGGTTTTTTTTTTGGGGGGGGAGGGGGGTGAGTTAAGAGAATGAGTTGTGAACTAACCTGCAAATCCTCCCAGCCTCCTTGAAGCTCCTGGAGTGTCATCTATACCAATTGGACCATCTCCACCACCTATGCCCTGTGATCATGAATTAAGTGAAGAAAAAAATTATCAAATAGAAGAAGATAACACATGAAGTGAAAGAAAAATGATCAATTGGAGGACAGGTTTCTCCTCTTCCTTCTCTTATGTTATCTTCCTCCATTACCCATCTCACATTAAATCTACATAACGATTACAATGTTTGAATATAGTTAGCAACTAATCAGAAGAAAAGCTTATTGTCAAGCGTGATATATGTTTCAGATTAGAAAATTGTTTATGCATGAGCCAGAAAGAAAGATTATCCATGTGATCTTTGTGTGTTCTGCATCTTTTGGTATTTCAATTACTGAATAGATAAGTATAAAAAGAAGATTCATGTCAAAATGCCTTGGCATCCAATAGCTTAAACTTTTGAAATACATGATACGAATTTGACCCAATAGCATTTTTTTGCATCCTTGCTGCTACATCAACTAGAAATTGACATGAACATGAATCATCATCTAACTTAATGATAACAAAACAGGACAGGGCCGACAGGCTGCTCAAGGCCTCAAATGTGCTGTTCTCTGATACAGGAATTAGCACATGCCAACTCATCATAGTTGTCAAGGCGTCAGGCGACCAAGGCGTAGGTGGGGTCTCGGATCGCCTAAGCGCTTAGGCGCTCGCCTAAGCGGAGCCTAGCGTTAGGACGGAACAAGTATGAGTTGTTTTCAAGTGTCCCTCTTACATGAATTTATGTATCTATAAATATATATAATGATGAAAATTCAATAAAAAAATCATAATATGACAGACATAAAGACAATGAAAGCAACAAAAATTAAACTCCAAGTAAACAAACTCACATTATATATCATAAAATTATAAAAAAACTAAATTGACATCTTCAATAAATAAGCACACTAATAAGAACAAGAAGTGCAAATATCATTCTATCATCAGAAAACTAATTTTCAACTTTTAAAACAAACAGTGAATACACATACATGTAAATATGTTAAATAAAAATAAGAAGTGCAATATCTTAACACACTTAAAACAAGTAAAAACTAAATGAGTCATTACATATCCCACAATATGTCTAAAAATTGAAAAGAAACTAAAAATGACAAGTCTCATGTGTTTGGGTGATGATAGTTTAAGTTTGACCAAATCCTGAGATATCTCAAACAACTAAGTGTTGTCAGTAGGATGCGCGGCCCTTGGAGAAGTCATATGCACGTTTGACTTTTTTTACCGGACTTGAATTTTTAGTGTCCATATGGTTTATGTGAATATCACAACTTTTTAGATAGGTCAAATTATGAGAGATTAGAAGTTAGCATTTCGCCTAAAATCATCGAAATTGTGATTTTCTTCTTCGATGGGAGAGTTGACTTTTTCTAGTAAGAGATGATTTTTTGATATTTTAGGATCAATGGGAGATACTTCCTATTTACATGTAATATCTTAGTAAATGAAACAACAAATTTCCTGGAATCGGGCTGGACTCAGCCCTGAAAACCGACTTGAATTGCTGTCTAAGTGGGATATTGCGGACCCCTAAAGGGTCTAGGCGCGCCCAGGCGTGCCCTAGCCGCCTTAGCGGCGCCTTGGGACGCCTTTCTACTCTTAAAAAGCGAGGTGAGGTGGTTAAGGCGGCTAAGGAAGCGCCTTGGGCCTTAAGCGGCGCCTAGGCGCCGCCTAGGCGTCCGCTCGTGACAACTATGCAACCATAAATGACTCGAACTACAGGCTGATACTATATTTTCTTTTTCAGCAGGCAGTTGTAAAATATTTTCAGTAGACTCTTTCAAACCCAACTGAAATACGTGGAACATAGTATCCCAGATCTTCAGAATAATAGAAAAGAGTCAAAAGACTATTTTATATGAAATCCAATTAAGAAAAAGCCCAAACAGAATGAAGAACATATAAGATGAAACATTTAAATAACCTTACTGCTTATATTGTCAACTAGCAAACTCTGTATTCTGAAAAGTTAAAGCCCTCGTCAACTTAAGCAACTTGGCATGAGTTGGCTTCACTCAGCAAACCAAAAGCAAAACCAATGCATGTCGTTGATTCACCTCTATGGGATAGGATATAGGCATAAGCATGGATGTGCAATGTAATCAACTGATAAATCTGATTTATACTTTGCTTCTGGAGTTCATGCATGGCAACTATTAAATATAACTCAAACTGGACAAGATAACAATCATAGCCATCCGTACATTCTTTTTCTCTTCAATATATTAGTGGTACTATCCACTTTTCCAAAAAAATAAAAATCAGAGCCATCTAAACAAGTCAATTAATCTACTAATGTATTTCTGAAATATATGTGCATAAGTGAATGGCAACATCCAATCAAGAAATGAATGCCTGACAAATTCATGCACAATGGATGCCCTAAAAGACTTTATTCCTTCCAGCAAGGCTGAGTTGCCTTTATTGACAACTCATTGCAACCTAAATATTTCATTTCTCAAATTCATCTAGTTGTTTGATAAGTGCAGCATTGTAGTAGGGCGAAATTTACCTGCCACGGCCCGGATGGTATTCTTTCACCACTGTGAGTGGAGAAACCTGAAGTATAGTGTGTACGTGGAAAACCAGATCGTTCATCGTGAGGATGAACACCAAGAGGATCAAATTTACTAAATGGTGGTAGTGCATTGGAATATAGCCCATGTGGTGACCGCTCCCTCCTTCCCATGAAAGATGGAAATTGTGGACCTTGATCAACAAAAGCAGTATGCCCTGGATGACCCATAGCAGGAAATTTCTCACTAAAAATATGATGCTTCAACCTGGAAGTTATTTGCAAAAGAGCCTCCTGAACAGCCTCAAATTTACCAGTTACCTGACAAAGATGGAAATACAAGTATAAACAAGATTTTGATTATGATATATAAAACAAGAATGATGGATGAGAGCAGAATGCTTGTATCAACAAGCTGACAAAAGCATACAGACCTGAACAAGAACTTCATTCTCAGAAGCATATTCAGGAACTTGATCTTTACTTAGTATACGGATTTGTGCTCCAGACAACTTTCTCATTTCTGCTACTATAGAACCCCCTTTGCCAAGAAGGCAGCCGGTTTGGCTGGATGAGACCATGACCCGTGCTGAGACAGTACTCTCTTTGCTATCAGGAGAAGCCATCACAACCCTGTTTTGGACACGAAGGATGGCATCTTGTACAGGAGAAACTCTATCATCCGGATGCTGCATGTACCAATCAAGGATGTGAATAAAGCCAAACAAGTTGCTTTTACAGAAAAGATAAATCAAACAGCAGATACAGCCATGTGGTAAGGCAAGTTCAAGGAAAAAAGAACCCCAACTTGAGGAAATTCAAGACATGGAAACGTATTTTAGGCCATATGGAGTATGTATCAGTTATTACACACAAGATGTTCTACTCACATAACAAAGCTAATTACAAACTTAAATTACTTATGCATCATTTTCTATAAAAAGTGCACATTCATATGCACCATTTCACAGATAGCTGAGTTTCCAGATGCTCGTCAGAATTAGGGTAAGTCAAAGGGTCAAGCTACACTTTCTAGCTTTAGAACCCACTCCTCTCGTTAGGACCACCAATTATTCATCTTCTTTTCCTAGCAGCATCCTTGGGATGTTTTCGTGCACATAATACCAAACTGCAGCCAGAAACTAGCACATGGGAGGATGGAAGCCCTGCATAGATCATAGATACTTTTGCACTGCAGTTAAACTCCTGCCAGATATTGCCACTGTCTGCAATTGGGGCTCCACCATAGACAAAAGCTGGCCACTTCAGGTTAATATAAACTACTTCAGGCTCAAACAGAACCTTTCACAAAATCCAAACCAGATTTGAGCACACCATACTCTGAACCTGGTCCAACCATAGGGGTACTCCTACTAGATAGCATGCAGGAAAGTTAGCAATTGTACTACTTGTTTTTTGTATGCATCATGGCTGATGGTAACTTGCTTAGTGAAACAAACAAGAAAATTGGAACAGCACAGCAGAATAGACAGAATAGCCGAGAGAAAACCAGATTCAAATCTAGAGAAAGGGAGGGGGAAAAAGGAAATTGGAGTAGCGAAAAGGTGCCAAGAGCCATTACCGCCGGGCCAGTTATAACTACAATGCGATCATCTGAATCTGGAACAGTCTCAATAATCTTGATTTCGCAACTGGTTTCACTTTGAATTATTTTGACTATGCTTCCTCCCTTTCCTATTACACTGCCAACCTTGTCACTGGTACATATTAACCGAAATGTAAGTGGTTCGGGAGAAACTGGAACCTTGATGGGGCCACCGATTTCGGGGAATTTTGACATTGATGGGGGAATGCGTGGATGAAAATCAAGCATTTCATGAGGCCTTGAAGAGAATGGTAGACCTTGGTCAGGATGATGGAAACTTGAGGGTGGAAGGACATCATTTCGTGAAATGCCCAGCTGAGGAAGGGAAGCAAATGGGTGAGATGATGGGCCAGGTACTTTTTCTGGAAGCAGCAAATCACGTTCACGAGGAGGGTTCTCAAGAAGCTGTTGAGAAATGGACTGCAGGGCTTTCCTTACTGAATCTATAGCACCTGTTATCTGCAAAAGTTCAAAAAAAAAAAAAGAAGAAACTTCAATAATCATAAGCAATCATGGCAGACAGTCATGTACCAATGAACATTGGTAATATCTGAGAAAACAATATGCTGTAGCAAGAAAATATAACATGATGGAAGGAACTAGTAACAACTAAGAAATCAAGACATTGTAACGAGAAAAGACAATGCAATGGAACTTATTTAATGGGGCTTGAAAATGAAACTAAGAAAAGATGGAAAGAAACTGCCATGCCGAATTCATATAGTACATATGATCCATGGGCCATATTAGAATCTATGTGATATATGGATTGGAGATTAAGTGATTGTTTGCCAGGCGTAGATGTGTATCAAGAAAAATATATATATACTCGAACCTAACAAGAACTAAATAACCAAAACCAACTTGAAGACTCATGAAATGGCACCTTCAATGACCGGGCCATGAAAGGTAATTGCTTTGCTTGCCTAGGCATTGAAGCAAAATTAAGTGACCCAAAAATCCATCGCCTCGCCTCACGTTTGCAACACTCAACTAGGCACTCACATTATCCAGGTCAAAAGTTTCCATTTTTCCAAGTTTTTAACTGATTGTATTTTCTTATCTCATTATTCAAAAGCAGCTGATGCCTCTTCTAAAATGTCTGGAAGCCTTTTTTCCTTCTGTGCTGCCACATTAGTCTTATTCTGGTGATTGCTAAGACCATCTGCTAGAAGAACTGAAATAAATGATTTCAATCAATTGGATCTGTACATATGAGACATGGTCAATATTTCCAATGCATTATCACCTGGGAGACGTTCAAGGCTAAGGTGAGCCTCTAGCCACCTGTATCACACTAGTCACTAAGCTCACATCTTGCCTTTTTAATTACATTTGGTGCAATCTTTTAGATTGGGTAAAAAAATGCAGCTCACCACATTAAGGATGATTCATTTAAACTGCAGGAAGAAAGCATGATCTGAGAAAATAAATTTAAAAGGTGAAGAATACATAGATATTTGATGTGCTTGTTGTGCATTAATGGTCTAGATACCAATAGAGACAAAGCAATAACTGTTTTACTGAGTACAATAGCTGAGAAAGTATTTACACTTCTTCAAGGAAAACGACGAACTTCAGAAAGCAACAACCAGGTTGTACCTGTACGATTTCATCAACTGGCGAAGCACATGCCGGAAGCTTGTCCCTTGCTAGAACACGAATCTGTGCCCCACTTCCTGATGCCATCTGCTTGATTACACTTCCACCCTTCCCCAAAAGGCTTCCAACTTGGCTGGACAGAACGAGTAATCGTGCAACACAAGATGACTTCTTATTTTCTTCGTCTATAGAATCAGTCTCTGAATCACCTTCAGCAATCCTCTCGAAAACAAGTAGCAAGGCCTTTTGTGCTGCTGATGTTGCCTTATCCGACTGCGAACCCTCCTGACCAGGATGGTCCTTTCCTTTGGGAACATCCTCACCATCATCACTTGCTTTGGCATCGTCATCCTCGTTATCATCAACCATATATGGGTCTTCTTCCTTTCTCTGCCCATTCCTATCTTCCGTCTCCTTATCAGGCCCTGTTATAACCACAACTCTCTCCTCACAACCGGGAATGATTTCTTCAATTCTTATCTTAGCACCAGTCTCCTTGCGGATTTTCGTGATAATACCGCCACCTTTACCAATGACGCTGCCCGATTTGGTTGCGGGACACAGTATACGAAAAACAGTAGAACCAGGACTTAGTTTCAGCTTGCTCTGCTGCACACTCAAATGAGAAGACTTTTGCCATTTCCCCTTCCCATTTGGCTCCAGAGAATTCCTCTCAAACAGTCTCTTCGAATGTTTAAATGGGAAAGCCATGGGTCCGTACAGCCAACCTCTACACAAACGAAACAATAAGGGAAATATCAAACCCTCAACCTCAAACTTCAAAAAAAAATGAAGATTTAAAAGAGTACGTGGACAGAAGAAACATATGAGAAAAATGAAAACACGATTCTATGAAATGGGAGTCCACATCGTCCCACCATCACTGCGTCACACTAGAACAAAATCGCACCCGCGACGTACAAAACAGCTCCAAACCACACTGGACGACACGAAAGCAACGGCATAGAAAACACGGGCACCCCAACTTCGTCCAACCCAAGGGAAAAAGGATTAGGAAGATAGACGAAAGAGGCACTGGCCGACCCCCAACCAACCGTCCATGTCCTAATGGCGGGTGGAACAACCAGAAGATCCACTCACACCCCTTCAAATCAAACTGCCAACATCAGACCCCGCGCGCACACATCAGGTGCAAACCCTAATCGATGACATACCCAGAAAACAGTCACCAGTCCAAGTTACTGCCGCCGGACGAGGCCAATATAGGAGAACGAGCCAGCGGCAGCACAGACATAGGAGAGAGAGAGAGAGAGAGAGAGTTACCGAAGAAGGGAGTGGCCCTGGCTTCTGCCGAAAAACCCTAGAGGAATGGGGGTGAGCGAGCAAAGAGCGAGAGAGAGAGAGAGAGATTTTGGCGCGGGGTTGAGGTGTCGGCTTCGTCGCAGAGTTTTTAGGGTTCGTATCGAAGAACTCGTATCGTGTACTTGTGTGGAGACTTTTGCATAATACCCACGGACCCACGGTATTTGTATATGTAACCCTCCACAGTATCAACTTACCTAACCAACAAAAAAAAAATCCATATGGAGTCGTTAGTTAAAATCCAATATTTGATGGATGGCTAAATCGCATCGAACAGTTATTTAATAGTATGATATGAGTCATAACATCGTCGTATTATATTGTACTATAACATATTGGACGGATTTAGCTCAAACAAAGTTGTTTTTGTTTTCTTTTTCAGATTAAAAATTTGTTGTTGCTTTGGGATTTTCATTTCATGTGTTTTAGTTGCACCACGTGTACCGATTGATTAGGATTTTTTCTGACACGGTCTAGATTGATCTGTATCATATCGATCAATCGACTTAAAATATAAAGTCGGTCGACCGTTTTGGTCTCTCTTTGAAGTCCATGAGATTTGGATGTCAAATTGTTATCTTAATAGAAATCAGTCGACCAATTAAGAAAAATTGATCCATCAATTTTCGACTTTAACTTGTTAGGTATCTAGGAACACTCACTAAATGAATCGGTCAATCTATAAGGAAAAATCGGTCAATCAATTTTGAACTTTACGGATCGACATTGCCTGAACTCGTAAACGTCTTGGCATGCGTAGGATCAGTCGTACTACTGTAGTACGGTACGATATAGCTAATCCTAGTGTATACCATAAGACAACAATATCTCATAATTAAATAACATAATATCATGTAAAATAAATGTAATTTCAACCACTAAATGTACCTTCAACGATCCTATATCTATGCTACAACCTGTTGAGAATAATCCCTAATTATTTTCAACAAATTTTTATATCAATCAATCATACGATTAAAATTAATATTATTAAATCAAATGTGATATCGACCGTACCGTAATCGCCCATACACAATATGATACGCCCTTTGAGATATGGTATGGTTCGAGTTAAAATTTAAAAAAAAAAGATCTCTGTGCAAATATTATTATTAAGATATTAATTACTTAAGAATCTCCCATGCATCTGTATTTGCAGGTATACCCTTATTATGTGTCCAAAATATCTCAACAGACCTCTCACTAATTCACCATGACAAGAGTTAATAATATGCTTTTAGATATTTATTTAAGGTATATTTTAACATCAATTCTATTTACAGATAATTTTACCCTTGAAAAGTATAAGTGTTCATGTATTTTAACCTGATATCTCCTTGTTCAAATGTTAATTGTGTATTGGGAATGTCGAATTTGACATTTCACCCGAAGGATGGAACAAAGTAGAGGTCACTTGAGGTATCTCAAAGCATTCTGAATTTATAACAAGGGTACATTGTATTTTGGTGATTATAATTATATTTTTGTAACATATATATATATATATATAATTGGAGTGTATGTGTGCTTGAGATTATATTTTGGTGATTATGATTGCATTTTTTATGATAATGATTGTACAAGTGTGATTATGATTATAATTTGGTGATTTATGATTGTATTTTGATAATTATAATTACAAATATATCTTCATAGTTGTATATATAAGATTATAATTATATTCTGGTACTTATAATTGTATTTTGATAGTTATATGATTGTATCTTAGTTATTATAGTTACATCTCATAGCTCATAATTATATTTTGGTAATTATGATTGTATTTTAGTAATTATAATTATATATGGATGTTTAAGGTTGTATTTATATTTTTAGTTGTATCGATACGATGTGTATGGTTGTGTATATATGATTATGGTTATATATATGTATTTATAGTTGTATATATGTGAGCATTGTTGTCTTTTGATGTTCATGATTGTATATCTATGTTTATATTTAGTTGTATTTTGATGCTTGTAATTGTATATATGTGATCATGTTTTTTTTATTGGTGCTTATATTTTATATTTTAATATTTATAGTTGTTTATTACTGCTAATAATTATATTTTGGTGCTTATGGTTGACAATTCAATAAATATAAATACAGGCACAGAAATATAGATGTGAAATTGTTGTCTAAAACCACGTGATATTAGATGAATGGGGGTTAGTTTTGCACGTATGTCACACATACATGGCATTACACTAATGTTTAAGAATTTTTTTTGTACTAAAGGTCAAGACATCATTGAAGACCTTAAAAAAAAAAAAAAACTCCAGTTAGATTTTGATGTGAATGGGGTTACATACTTAAATTTATGTGACAAGTGGCAGAGTGGTAAAAATATGTTTGCATGCTCAAATATGTTACCTAAAAATCACATTTCTTTAATTGTGCAAGAGGGTCATTTTAAAATTATCCTGAAACTAAATTAGATTAGTATGGTTTCTTGACCCTAACTTATATACATTTGTTTTTTTTATGAAGACCTTTTGCCAAAAGGTAGCAGTGATGTTCTGACAACTTTATCTCCCAGGAAAAGATTGCATCTTGCCATGAATACCTGTTGTTATCTACACCTTTCTGAGATCTTACACCTGCAGCATCCAAGTGATAAGAACAGCCCTTATGGTCTTACTATTCTGTGCCCTTGAAGACTAGATATGAACAATTTGAACACCACTTCAAATTCAAATATGCCAATCTGATATATAACATAGTTACATTTGGAACAGTGCAGTGCAGGCATACTTGAATTGACAACAGCACTGCAAAAAGGCATCTGGAACAATGTTAACATCATTGGGAGGGTGTCCAATCCAAGTCTGGGGCTCTCTGTGTTATACTTTCATCTTCCAGGAGTGCATATGGATCAACATATGGCGGAGGCGATATGTTCGACTTGTTTGCATTGTGCACAAAGCTTGAGCCAAAGTACTGAAATGAAGGAAAGTCACAGCAATCAGGTAACTAGCTGGTAGTAAATAGTCATTGAAATCCATAATTTCCTGTTTAGAACAACAACCAGCTCATCTGCCAGGTAGAGAGCATATATTTCTTCCATTGGGAAGTTAAAGAACTAGTGATTAGAATTTAAATATTCTGTATGTCATGCCATATCTGTGTCTGAGTCTAGGCACACCTTTAAATTTATGATCACTCACAGGCCTTTGAAACCACAAAATAGATCTATTGTTTCATGCTCGTGCTCCGATGCACTTCAGAAAATACACGATTCATTGCAGCATCCTGAACTGCAATGCTTTTGCATATTATCCAAAATAAAAACCTTTCCTTTTATGGTAATGAAGGGATATGTTTTGCAATGTGGAACACACTTGTATCTGGAGAAGATGGGATCTGTTGATCATTCTGGAAGACATACCTAGCATTCCCGAATTAGTGAATGCTTGTGAAGTGCATTTAGAGTGCATCTTCAATTTCATTCAAAGAATTGAACTCTTTGAATACTAATGCTTTTTAGAAAAGCTAAAATTTTCAACTTTCGATCTAGGAATGCTGACTTTGTCCAGGGAAGAGCTAATTGTCTAAAAAGTAGAGATCCTCCTTTAGTTAAGTGGAATAGGCCGTGAGAAGTTGGCTATGGTAAACATACATTTAATGAGAAACTAGGAGTTAATACCACCCCCAGAGGAGTTTAGAAGGAATGGCATTCAAAGGATCCCAACAGAATGCACCCAAGTTTCATCTACAGAAAGAATTCCTTTAGCCACCCTTGGATGCTCATTTTGATGGGAAAGGTGCTTCATGGTTCATACATGTAGCATTACAATCTGCACGAGCCATGCAATCGACCAGTCACTCCTTCCCCTATGTAAGTGCTGAATAGGTGAATGGACAAACTTAATGACATAAAATGGCTGATTCCACATGCACCCTAGCTTCCATAGAGGAGATTCTCAGGCAAAGCACACACGGACAAAGGATAAAGAATCAAGTTCAAATTTTCAACAATGTGAATTGGAACCCATAGAATTTTTTGAAGCTACAGACCGTTAAGAGTACTAAAATTCAACTTCAAATTGCCATGATGGCATATGGAAAATTTTTATACCATAAAGAAGACACAAGGGAATATTCTTGATTACATTTATCCAGACTAAATGAGAGCCATCGCCCGCTAGATTTATAATTTTCACCTCAACCATTAATGACATAATTATCTACATGCAACCACTATATCTCCAAAAATACTACATAGTATATGATTAATTACCTTCAATTATTATTAATTATCCCTTTCTAAACAATGCGTGCACTAAGCCTCTCCCTAGTGCACACAAGACACCAACCTCATTTAATTTTCTTTTATTTACTTTCTCCTCCTTAATAAACACTCACTTAGATTCCCAAGATCCTCTTTCTCTATATATCTACATATGACATAATTCTTTCCATAAATGAGTAGTCTTTTAATTTATTTAATTATGTAATGCTACATGTATTTATAACAACAACACTGTTGCTAGACTCCAAATAAATGCTATATTACAAAATTAACTAACCCTTATCACCGCCATTACCACCATCATCAACATTATGATCATTATTTTTATTTGTTTGATGTTTATTTTCTACACTTACCACTACAGAATTTCATAATAGTGAATATTTAACCAGGGGAAGGAAAAAAAACAATCTGAGAAGATGCATGCATTAGTACAAACGTAGATCTTCTTTGGTCTTCACTTCTTCCCTCGTACGACTTCCACTCACTTCTCCTTATAACTATCTCCACTTTCCAGGAAAGCCACTAGCTTCTCTTCTTTTTCTGGTTCTCACGTTCAACTAGAAAAGGACTTTTCTTTCCTAATGGTAACAACAGCACTGGTTTCCCCATACCACCGAGTTTAGCAGTCAACATCCGTAATTAACAAGAAGCTTATCACCCAGAATTTGCAAGTAGTTCCCTTTTTTGGGCATGAATGCAACTTTTATGTGCCCATTAGGGACAAGCATCACTTTCCCTCTATCTTCTCTTCCTTTTTCTTTCTCTAAATAACAACTTGTCAAGTAGATTCTTTTAACATGTCTGCACCTTTTATGTGTGCACCAGGATAAAAACATGTGTATGTGTGTGTGCATGCATCTGTAAGTAATGGGCTATTGTGAGAAGGCATACATCTTCATATCTATTTCACACAGTATTGGCTAATAATATACAACATATATGAACAAATTCCAATTGCATTCCAGTCATTCTAGATTTTCTTCATTCAACATATATGGATTGACAACTATGTTTGACATGCTTTCCACCAAACAATAGGCAAAGCTAACCTGATGACAGAATGCCAATAACACATAGAAACTATTCAAGAGAAAGTGATTTAGAACAAACGCAGAAGAAAAACTTACAAAGTATAAAGCTGCGAAAAATCCAACTGTGACAAGAATTAAAGGCCCAAATCCCAAAAAGAATGTTCCTCCAAGTTGCAAAAGCAGTTTTGCTCGCGGAACTAAACCCTGAAAGGAAGAACTCATGATCCATTATGAAAACATGTGGAAGAAAAATCTCCATTTGACAGTTTCAAATGCAAATGTCAAAACAATCACACTAGTATGCCTGAACATCAAATGTTGATTTTTACTAGTACGGATGAATCAAGAGAATGTAAATCCCATTATCTTTTTATAGTAAATTACTGCATCAGGAAAAAGGTCAACAATCAATTATCATACCACATGCCTTCTACCATTATTATAGTGTCATCTAACTACCTAGTGCCTTATAGGCTCTTGAGGAGTAAATGAATGAAACTAGTGGTTAACTGCAGGCCTGAAGACAAGAATGATAGCAACTATGAGCTACATAACATCTAAATCAACGTTTTTTTGTGACTTCTATCATGAGGCTAGTCCATACCAAAAGATTGGCATTTGGGAATCCATGGTTTTGTCAACAATTCATCAGTCCACGAGGAAGAAATGAAAAGAGCATTCTAGGAGCAATGAACAAAACAACACATTCTGAAAAGAAGCTGCTTGTTGGAGGATCATATTTGATAAAAATCAGAACATTGTCTAGATTACTGATTACTGTGCTTAGAAAATAAGGTGCGGATAAAAATTTTACAAGGATTCAGCGAGCATGCCCAACGTAAGGATTTCTTATGATCATACAACCTGGCATTAGCACATATGAAGAATTACTGAGTAATGCCAAAGGTCTAAGCAACGACATGGCCATTCTTTTTTCTTTCATCTTAGTCAAATGACTCAAATAATATGTGTTCTATTATTAGCATAACTAGAATAGCAAGTATCTTCATCAATTCCTATCCCTTTTAGCACAACAGAACATGGTTCCTAGATAAAATGGCCTTTCTATGGTCCTCTAGCTCCTACGACCTCAGTCTGCCCTCTTCCCTCCCTCCCTCACTTCACATTTACTATCTTCTCCTTATCCTTGGAGCATGTAATACATATTAGTTCGTTGTTGTGATAATCAAACACATGGCTTTCTTGATGAATTCAAATGCTAATGGAACTGAAATCAATGACTACTCTTACTCCCTAGTGAACCAGCTAGGAATTCAAAGACTTCCTCAACCGAGGAACTAAGGCAGCATTTTTTTATCCCACCAAGCCTCTTTAAGAGTGCAGTGAAACACTTCGTATCATAATTCTATGGATCACTTTTGAAGTTAGCTATCTTCTCCCATGCCACCAATTCCGATTTCCCTTTTTGTATAACACCGTGCACACTTTTGACAATCTGCAGAGTTGCTCCTGTTGCACAACCTCCCTTGTGGCTAGCCCTACATGAACACACTGTAAAGCCTCCCCCCCCCCTTCCACCAGAAATGACTCACACTTCAAACAGAAACCCAAGAACATCCTCTAAGCAAACATGAGAGGAGAAGGTTGCCTCACCCCAAGTCCTTCACTGTTGAGCGCCATGGACCTCTCCCTTTGGTTTGCCAGGTCCTTCTCGTATTCCACCGACGCCACGCCGTTCCTCTTCGTCGAACCCCGGCCGCCGCTGCCGCCGTCCAACTCCTCCTCCACGCCCACTTCCTCAGACACGCCGGGGTACATGCCCCTGGTGCTAGCGGATTCCTTCGTCGGCGGGGTGGGGGTCATCCCCCTCCTCTTCAGCTCCTTCGAGAACATAGACTCCGGGCGCTCCTCCTCCCCTGCCGCAGCCGCCACCAGATGAAAAAGCAAGCAGACAGAGAAAGACGAAGTCGAGATCAATGGAAAATACAGAGCTTTGAAGTCTCTGCGAGCAGGCCCAGCGGCTTACCACTGGAGCTGGTCTTGTCCTCTCGGAGACAGCAGCGGAGAGGAAGAACGCCGCCGCCCAAACCGGACGACCCACGCCTGCGAATCACCGGACGGACTCCGAGAACCGGGGAAACACCCGGCCTTGAAAGCTGCAAGCAGGCCATGACCATCCCTCCTCTTCTCTTCTCCTCTCCCCAACCCCAGTATCTGCCCGCTACGGACTAAGAACAGCAAGAACAGCCTAAGATCGACTTCGGAGCCAAACCCATCAGCAGGGAGCGTCCCCGCGGCGACCCACCAAAGAGAGAGGACCAGAAGGGGCGGAAGGCCCTTCTACTCCGTGCCACCTTGTGGAAACAAGGCCCCCGGGCTGGGTAATCGCGGCGAGGGAAGGTGAAAGGAGTGGTATTTTCTGCGGGCACGCTTTAGTGGAGCTGGCTCTTCGGGAATAAGAAGAACTCGGGACCACACAGACCCGCCTGGGAAGGGGGAGGGGAGCGCGGTGACGTGAGGACAAGAGGAGAGAAGAAGATAGGAGCGAAGGCGCCTCCTCAGCAGTTGCCTCCCCGCGCTCGCAAGCTACACAACTGCTGTTGTCGCTTTGTCCCTCCCCGCCGTCTTTGACGAAACTGTGTTTGGAAGCCATTTTGGCTTCCTACTACTACCATGAAGAAATTGCGTGTGACCTACCTATGTAATAATATTCTTATGATATTATAAATAAAAAAATAAAGTAAATTTTTTAACAGTAATAAAAATATCTTTATTATAACAAAATTTAACATATACTATAACATGAGATAATATTATTATAATAATTATAACTTAATTAGAGATTAGAAAATAAATCAAATACCTAATAAGAACTCTTAATTAATTTATCCATAAAAATATTACAAAATTTAGGAGATTAACGACCACAGTGGATGGAGGGCCTCCAAATTTTGTGTTTATAGACACGATTTTGCCGTCTGTCCATACGAAAAATTCACATTTTCTTTATAAATTTCAAGTAATCTTAAGTATTCTCCTTAAAATAATCATAAATATATCAATTTAACGCCGTGTGCATGATGTGCTAAACTTTTGCCATTATATTTGTTACAGAATAAAAACGAGAAATTTTTGTCATCTGCTTAGTATAACACGGGTCTCAAGTTTTTAGGACAAAACACCCAATATTTTATTCCATATGCATATTAATCACTTGAAATAAAATCGCTTATTTTCATCACTTTCTTTTTGGGGTGTAAACGAGTCGATATATTCGACGAATAATTCGAAATTCGACTCGATAAAAGAAAAAAATACCTTTATCAAGTATGGGGTATAAGTGAAAGGTCAAGATATTAATAAGCTCGACTCGATAGAAGCTCATTTTCATCACTTGAAAAATACCTTTATCTCACACCAAAAATAGAAAAATCAACATATTAACTGCTTCGGCAGGATTTTAAAATGAAAAGGTAGATTGGAAGAATATGATGGAATGAAACACTACATATATATATATGATGAAATATAGTCAAGTATGGGGTATAAGTGACAAGGTCAAGATTTCAAGGGTATATTCAAAAGTTCCATGTAGATAGATAGATAGATAGATAGATAGATAGAGAGAGAGAGAGAGAGAGAGACTTATACCTAATTTTCGCTATTTTTGTTAATCTATTCTGTAACGTCGCGCATTTTTCGGATCCCCGTGGATCCAGGTTTAGCGGGTTTGGTGGGCAGTGTGTGGCCCATTCGACTGTGTTTCAGGTGTTTCACGCGTTGTGAGGCTTGGTGGGCTGTCAAGTTGGGCCCAAAGCGCTCACAGGTTTTCTGCCTGTGAACGCGACAGGGGTAAGTGTCGCGTTGTGAACACGACAGCCCAGGGGGTCGCGTTCACGTTGCCGCTGTTTGGCGGTCTTCGTCTACATGGCTGCCGCGTGTCGCTCGCCGGGAGGTCAACTGACGTCGGCCTTGGGAAGGCGACAGTCGCCTGCGTCGCGTTCAGGTAGCGACGTCCGACTGTGTCACGATCCCAACCGCTGTGTGGTTTTTAAGAACCCCAGCCGAACAGAGCAGGGGAAGCTCTGCTCGGCCAGGGGGGGAGCTGCTGTGGGATTTCCGGGTGGTTCGAGTTTCTGGAGGTGCGTGGGGCGTGCTCTCGCCGCGAGGATGTCGCGTGGAGCGGGGGAGATGCCGTACCGTGCGTGGTTTTTGCGTTCTTCGTGGAGGTAGGGAGATTCTACCTCGTTTGATTGTGTGGATTACTTGTGGTGTGGATTTGATTCGTTTAAAGCTTAAATAACAGTCTACTATGCTAGGGTATCCATTAAAGTATGTAAAAATGAGAAATTAACGTGGTTTGATTAATGGTCGGGAAGGGTAAATGGTGAAGTTCCTTCCGGATTGGGGTTTTCGTCTGCGAAGGCGACAGCCCTGGGTGTCGCAATCTGATTGCGACAGCCTGATCCGTCGCAATAATATTTCTGTTGCGACATATTGTTGGGTCGCGATCTGATGGCGGCCCAGGTTCCTATCGCGGTCTGTCGGGGTGTCGCGATCAGGTAGCGGCAGTCCTACCTGTCGCGAAAAGATTTTCTGGTAGCGCCATGTCGTGGTGTTGCGATCAGATGGCGGCCCTAGCCTCTGTCGCGAACGCAGCCGAGAAGGTATTTTATATGCTTTTGGTAAATTGAATATCCGGATTGGTGATATTTGTTGTGCATGGCAATGACAAGTGGAGCCAGTGCACTTGATACACTCGTGGAGCGTATTGCTCACGAGGTGGGCATGTTTTATATGGTTAATGTGTTATGTACGTAACCGGCTTGATATTTACGTAATATATGTGGTGCGTTGGCACCTGTAGCGCTCTTGGAGTGTACTGTCCATGTGTTGGACATGTTGTTTACGTGATATGAGTACATGCATGGCATGTACTTTACTGTGGCTCAGTGTTTAAGGTTTTGTTGTAATAACTGGGCAGTGAGGTTCTTGTGCGAGTCTAGTCATGACTTTGTGGTGTTTGAGCAGTGAAGGTCATGTGTGGACCTAGCCCTGGTTCGTTGTTGTCTTTCGAATAATAATATTCTGATTTATGTATTAAGTGGTATGTGTGTTGCTATGGAGGTCATGAGGTGACCGATGATAGGCAAGTTTGTGGTTCAGGTATGTGTTGGTGTAGGATGGCTTTGGGGTCACATGGTGACCGCTGTTAAGCTAATCCTAACACATGTATATTGTGAATTTTAAGTAAAGACTATATATGTAAGTATCGTGATTTGTGCTAGCCGAGTGTGGTGGTCCGGCGCCTATTCCGGAATGCCTCTCTAGTCAGGTACCCCAGGTTCTTTGTGAGCCAGGCACGTGTGTTTCTTGTGCTCGGGGTTTGTCCCGGTACTTATGTTGTACCGTTGAGGTTTGTGTCGTCTTCTTGGACACCCTCACTCCTGTGTTTGAGTTGTACGTCCGGCTGAGGGAAAGACGACAGAGGGCAGCGACTTCCCAGAGTTTGTTCTTTTGTCGCTTGTAGCGCGCTCGTAGTTGGGGGTACGGACACCAGTAGACGTCACTGGTCCCCAGTTAGTCATGTTTTCCAGTGTCTCACTTTAGGGTGCTCCGGCCAGAGACCCTAGAGGTACCAGGCATGGACCTGCAGTTGTGTGTCTGCAGGTGTGGTGTTAGTTGGTCTCCACAGTTGTTGGCTTTACCTTGTGGAGCAGCAGTTGGACCTTTCGTCCGTGACTACGAGGCTGAGAGGTTGTTCTTGTGTTGTGTTGTCCAGGTTGGATACTGGCCTGATCAGCCAGTAGTCCGTTCCGTGTGGTGGCGTCGTTTCCTTTCTGACTCGTGCTTTGCTACTGACAGTGGCTTGACTCGTGCTTTGCCACTGGCTGTGGTTCGTGAGTTTGTGGTTCGTGAGTTTGTGACTCGTGGTTGAGGTTTGACCCGTTCGAGGTGTGCCCTGGTGTTGGCACAGTTGTGACTGAGTTGTGGTTTGTGTGACTTGCCGGTTGAGGTTTCACCTGTAATGTTGTGCCTAAATGATGGCATAATATAATTGTGGTTCAGTATGGTGTTTACCACCTTCTTGTATCCTTTGTACGTGTGTTTGTGTTGTGGTACCTCAGAGTAGCAGGTACCTATACCCGTTGTGGGTTACTTTGCAGTTTTGTTGTGGTACATTGTGTACCAACCTTTTCGGGTACTTGTGTCTTGTGGAGGTCTTGTGGTTTGACCTGCCACTTGTTGTATCTTATCTATTTTAAATAGATCTTTGTTTATAATTTATTGTGGATTAATTTGTGGTTGCCAATCATGTTACCTTTGTGGGTAATTTGCCGATGAGGCTTGTAGCCTAGGCATATTGTGGTTTAGTAGAGCTGTGCTTCGTGGAGGCCATGTGAGATCTTCCACTTGTTGTGTTTTACCCTTCTTGGGTATGATTCCATTTATGGTTTTAGTGTGTCATGGATTGGCTTCGTGGTAGCCAGTCCTGATACCTTGTGTGTAGTTTTCGACGTAGTAAGATTTGGAGTATAAAGGACCAGCTCTTTGTTAGCAGTCCTGTTACTCAAGTGTTGAGGTTCGCCTGTGAAACTTGTAGCCTGGGCAGTGATTTACTTGTGTGGTTTAAAACTTAGGTAGTGAGTTGTTGTAGCAGTGTGCCCGTGAGACTGTGGTTTAGGCACTTCAGTTGTTGGGCGGACTAGTAGTGTTGTACTAGTTCTGTAATCCCACATTCCTTCCGAGGACTTTATGTTTGTTGTTATGATTATGTTTATATGTATTTATTGTTATGTTGTGAGCATAAAATGGTTGGCTTGCCAGTGAGACCCTTTGAGGTTGAGGTGTCTGTGGTTACTGTGTTGTTTTGGGTAGCCCCTACTGAGCCTGTGACTTGTTGAGGCTCACTTCCCTACAGTTCTTGCAGAGCTTGCCGTGTGTTTGACTTGTGGAGACGTTGTGTCAGACTTGTACACCAGCAGTAGTGCAGTAGTCAGTTGTGTGAGCTTGTGCTCCCTCGGGGTATGCCCCAGCTAGTTGTATTTTTTTAATTAGACATGTATTAATATAATGAGACAATTGTACAAATTTGTGAACAGATATGAGCACATGTACTTTCTTGTGTCTTATATTGTTGTGGTTTGTCTTTTATACTCTTACTGGACACGTGTGTGAGATATCCCTTGCGAGACTTCGATTCGTTCGCGAAAGGCGGATCTGGATATGGAGCCTTATTGGGCATAAGTATCCAGGGCAGTCACATATTCTCTTTAATCTTAAATCATAAACCATAAATTTTAGACTTAAGAATTAGAGCTGGAACAATAGTTCTTAATATCGGGACATATATGATAATATAAACAAGGTCCACCAAATCGTATAGTATACTGTATTAGTACAATTCGAACCATGATTATAATATCCAGGTTATAAAGAGTGATCTGATTCAAATATTTCTTTTTTATATTATATTAACATATCAAAATAGTTGCAGTACAGTATAATACTACCTATATCGTATCATACCATCAAAATATAATTTGATTCGATACATCTATACATCAAACTTTGGTATAAAAATTATATAAAGAAAATATACATATACCTTAAAAATTTATCAGATTCGAACGTGTATCAATGAAATCTATTATCCTTGAAATCTTCCCATTATAGTCGATACCCCAAAACTATGGGAAAAAAAACACCAATTACATCCCTATCAAAATGGAAAGAATATTGTATCATCACGTAAACAAAACCGGGGTGGAAATACTAAAAAATCCATATGTAAAAGTGGAGGTGGAGAGAGAGAAATTTTGTTTTTACTTTTTAAATGGAGAGTTGTAAATACAAGTTAGTCTTTTTTTTGCTCTTTAAGTTAAGTATAGTCGAGTTAAATGAATGAAATCAAATGATAAGAACATACACGATGATTATTCAATTCTAGGGGCTATAATAAGAAGATTTAAAGAGCATGCATTTGAATGTGACAGATTTAAGGAATGTATATGTAAATTTTCCTAATATGCAAGTAAGAGTAGAATACGTCGACTTGGATTTCTTGCATGTATCCCCCTCTCAATTATCTTATCTGCATGATACCCCTCACTTCTATAATTTGTCAAGAACATCCTTGATATATCCCATTGGTTGCACCTACATATGCTCTTTCCTTTTTTTATATCACCTAAATATACAAAAAAATTAAAAAAAATGATTCCAAAAGAAAAGTTAACAAGGGAAGGAAGAGTCCAATTAGCCATTGACAAGTAGCCTCCCCACGAGCCAAGCCCATTTAAGGAGGAATTGAAGGGTACCACATTAGCCCGATGAGGGGAACAAAAGATCAATACTAAGAACAACTAATATGCATGAAAAGAAACAATTTTTCATTACAAGGCTAATTGGATAAGGTTTCATAATCTTCTAACTAGAGCTTACCCATCTTTCAACACCACTGAACATATTGCTTCATTCCCCACAAAAGAAGAAGAAGAAGGTAACTTCACATACTGAATAGCTGCTCCAAGGACCTTTTCTGTGGTACATAATTTCTTCCACAAACTTGTGTAGACACAGTGTGGAGAGCTAGTAATCCTGGCATAAAAGGCTAAGCTATGGTCCTCACTTGTATGGACTGGAACATGGATGGGGCAGTGGACACTGGGATCAGATCAGAGACCACCAGCACAACATCCCCAGGCTTCACCATTCCTCTTCTTGTCATAAGATGAATTGTTTCCCTGATATTTCTTTCCATGTCAGTTGATATGTGGCTTCCAGGGGAATGACACCCCAGTGTAGATTCAAAGCCTTCCTTGTACTGGCATCGTCAGTAAACGCAAAAATTGGTGGGTTCGGCCGATTCCTGGACAAGAGAGACGCCATCTGCCCATGTTTTGTGTACACAAAAATCGCATCGGCTCCGAGTTTGTTAGCTGTGATCAGAGAGCATATTTCAGTAAAAGCCAGGATACTATGAAAACAATATCCAGTGTTCAGCCTATATGAATAGCGGCAAGACTTTCAGCAGGAGCAGTTTCAGCAAGTTGAACAGATATCAATTCAATGAAATAAGTAACAGTATGGAGAATGGAGATACCCATTTCCACAGAACAATTGCAAATCTGCTCGGCAATGCGGTCGGGCAATGAGATGGCAAGCTGAGGCTGCAGAAGATGGTGATCCTGATGATCCTCCCGACCCCACATCTCCATACGCCAGCTGGTTGATCGTAGGACAGAGAGAGCCTTTTCGGCATATGTTCCAACTGCAGACTCACCAGACAGCATCAGAGCATCCGCAAGCTGCCGGACAGCCTCCGAAACATCTGCAACCTTACCAGCAGGAAACCAAGATTCTCATGAGAAGGAAATGACTAAGAACTATCATCTTGGTAGGTTCTCTTTCTGTGCTATAGGTTTACTTTTTGTGTTTCTTCCTCCTAATATTGGTTGGCCTATGAGTCACCTTCCAAAAAGGAGGGAGGAAAAAACAAGCGGACAGAAATAGAAGAACAAAGACAAGAACAGGTGGACTGTAGTGTCAATAATTTCTGATTCAATCCACAACATGTAAGATTTAACTGAGTTGAAACCACTGCAGCTAGTTATAGATCAAAATCATAAATAACATTATGAGTACCTCAGCACGTGTTGGAGTTGGATACTCGATCATTGATTCAAGAAGCTGAGATGCTACAATCACTGGTTTATTTAGCTGCCTACAGATGTCTGTTACTTTCTCCTGGATAGTTGGAATTTGCTCAAGTGGAACTTGTACCCCAAGATCACCACGTGCCACCATGATTCCATCAGAAGCCTCCACAATCTCTCTCAAGTTTTCAAGAGACTCCAAGCATTCAATCTTTGCCAAAACTCTAATGGATCTGTCAGATAAAAAGTTTTCCAAATATGGTATATGTTTTGTGAAATGTAGAGCTCAGTAAACTTTTTACAAGTCATGGCAGAATAGAAAGAAGCCATCCAGATGACATGAAACAACAGAAAAGACTTGTCTGACCATTCAAAATGGATCAATATACCAAGGCTTGTGAATGGAGTAAGATCAGTCATAATATCATGAAAATCTGGATGCCATTTCTACTCCACTCCCTGGTGAAAACATCCATGGACTTACGAATGGGTACATCAAATTCCAGAACACCCACAATTGGATTCAAATAGGTCTAATCATGTTCAAATTGTATTGATCCAACCATAAAATAAAGACAGCAAGGTCAATTGTGGGTACTGATTCATTTTTCCCCTATAGCTTCATATTCCAGATCAGAATTATCTATGAGCTAAGAATTATAGCATGGCACAATGCTTGATTAAGGTTCTGGTTGAAAGTTCTCTTGCTATCAGGCATCATGCTTGATTATAGTTGTGGGTTCAGCAACAAAGAGGCAGCAGGGTTGTGCAGACTCCAAAGATGCACACGTGGCCGGACACAAAAGAGAAGCATATATTTACACAAAATTCCTCCTCCAATTTTCTTTTCTTTTCTTTCTGTGCCTGTTTCCTCCTGTTAGTATATTCCCTTTTTTTCATATTATCTAATGACGGGAAAGGCCTGGTCTCCAAGCAGGCCAGTAACAGGTCAGGAATTTCCCACAATTCTCAATTGCAAAAACATCAGCATCATCTGAAGTTTCATGACTCAACCAAAATTATATAAATTTCCATTTTCTTGACCACATAGAAAGAAAAACATCTGACTGGCCTATCATGTGCAACATTTATTAGGTAGACAACTTGGAAGATGTTAATGTTTTCATATATGCATCTGACTGACCTATCATGTGCGACATTTTATTTGGTAGACAAGCTGGAAGATGTTTATGTTTTATTTATGCATCTTGCTGAGTAGATTGACTAATCATAATATGGCGATCTGGTTAAATGTGCTTACACTGGAGTATTTTTATTATCTCTACTAATTAAACGCAAACTATGATAGCTAAGTGGACAAACTTATTCCTAAATTGAGGAATGCTTAGGCAACACAGACAACAATTTGGACATAATGCACATGCATATTGCAAATACCAAGTAGATAAACTGATTCCCAATCCTAAAATTCTCAAAATACATTTAATTATGATGCACTCTGCTTGTTTCTCTCTGTGAGATCTAGGAAGGGAGTTTGTACATTTGAAGTAAAATTGAGACAAACCAGAAAGTTAGGTCAATTACTCTGCTGATCGTGTGGAAAGATAGCTCTTCAATTGCTTGATATCATTAGCATCTTTTACAAATGACATGGCAATAAAATCGACTCCCTCTGCTATTCCAAAGTCAATGTCAGCCCAGTCCTACAGGACAGACAAAGTTGAATGAGAAAAAGTGAAAATTGCAAATGTACATGTATTGCAACACATTTCCAATTCCAATAGAGCAGTACTAGAACAAGTGAGACAAAAACTTAAAATGAGACGGATGTATCTGCAGCAGCACAATGGCAAATTTAATGGAGATAAATACAGGCAAAAAGGCATATAACAACAAGAATTCCTCAGATGGTTCCCGAATGACAAGTACTAATAATTGCATTATTATTTGATTATATGATAGTTTCCCAAGATCAGCATGATACTAACCAAACCCCCCCCCCCCTCTTTCACTTTTCAGTCCACTAAGATGAAGATTATGACTAGCAAGCCTCAGTTAACTGCAAATTAGTCAATCTTTCTTTGAAATTAGTTATAGTATATTATACAACGATAAGCTGATTATCTATAGATTGTCTGACCTGGTGATTGCTACTCCAGTATCAGACTTAAATGACACATGCATATGCTACGAGGAGAGGTGTCAACTCAATGAAGAAAAGGTAATATATGGATATTCATTCGTTTGACAGGACGATATTATGAAGCCGGGAATTCGATCCACTTAAAAGAATGTCATTTGTTTGCCATCTACTGGTATCTATCAATATTTTTTCCCAACAATATGTCCCTGGCAACTTCAAACCATAGATCTTTGCAGGGACACCTTCCCTTTATTATGATGAAATGTTCTTCATTTTCTCTGTTTTCTTTTATCCTCTCAAGCACCCATGGCTGAAGGCAGGAAAGATATTGCTTCAATAAAAGTGAAAACCTAAAGTTATAAACATGATCAAGGAAACTGTTTATCACATAGAGAAAGAAGCATACCTTTGTTGATAAAGTAGGTGAACCAAGATTGCTCTCGACAAGTTTCCCAGCCCTCCAAAAGGACAATTTTGCACGAGGTAGAAGCAGACCGGATCAGTACACCTACACCGCAGGTCATTTCCAAGCTTCTCTACGACCTCAAAGCTTGCCATCCCACCCTCTACAACAAGCTCATCACCAATTTGGATACCTGCCAAATAATAACACCAAGAAAAAAATTTGAGCCATAAAACTCATGAATCCTAGGGCCAGTTAGACCAAGGTTGGACGTACCGATAAATCGTACCGAACCATAATTTGGTCCATACCATACTATATTGCAACGGTTTGGGTCCATTTCCATAATACAAATAAAAAAAACTTTAATCGGATGACCCTCGTACCGACCGAGCCCAAGTACTGTGATCAGCCAAGCATAGTACGGTGCGCCCGAATCGCATGGTACGGTAGAGTTCCACAAACCATAAGTGAGACATCCAAGTTGAACTTGCACATCATTCAGTACCTTCGGAGAAACCTTCATAGTTTGCCTTAACAGTGAATGGTCGAGAACCCTCAAACTTCTGGGTTGTGAACAGCCACATGGAGCCTTCCTGTGGGAGAATGTTAATACTAATCAGCTGGGAAACATGGGCATGAAAACAAAGAGAATAGCATCGTGAACATCACACTACATGAAAGAAACAAACACAGAAGGAATCCAAAACACCAAAAGACACCAGTCTGATCGATTGATTCAGTCTACTGCCGACAAATGTATATTCAGATTTCTCCTAACTATTAATCAAGATTAAATTTAAATAATTCTACATAGTCACAACAATTCTGGTCATGATCTCAAGATCTAACAACCGAGATGAGAGTAACAGAGAGCGGACAAAAGAAATTTGTGGCACTAAGCTATTCAGTTTTTTCTTCTTCTAAACTTCCCATTTAAAGTCGAAATTTCATTACTTGTTCAAACAAAAGATCAATTTTTTTATCAAATTTGTCGGCTAGTTGTCCGTCAAACAAACACGTTGTGCACCGATTCCGGCAGCCAATTCCGACAAGACACCCGTACATCCTTGGCTAACCGAAGTGCTGCCAGTGCTAGACGATCGTGAAAGCGGTACTTGATTATGGAATCCGGGACTCGTTTGGATCGAGGCAGAAAACCTGGAATCCTCAGATTCTTCGTCCTTTTCCCGTGTACGCTAGCCGTACACCATTAAAGACGGAAGGTTCCACTCTCCAAGGGGGAACCCCTGTTCTCTGTTTTCCACCAAGAAACGGTCATAAACCGGAAGCAGGTGGGTTCTATCTCCCCTCGTTTTAGAACCGTCGAGTTGGAATTCCGAAGTTCCGGTGTGTTCTACGTCGACCGAAGCAGTCCTTTGATGGAAAACCAAAAAGCCAGAGGAGTGGGAGGAGGCTAGAAAAAAGAAAGAATCTCGGGCAAAAATCTCAGCTTTGACGGAGGGGTCGAATCTGTTGACTTCAGAAATCCAAGGATTCCAGGGGTTGTTGCCGAACGATCCTTGCAGGTTTCCAAAAGAAAAGAGAGGAATGGAGTGTGGAGGAGGGAGGAAGGAGAGCAAAAAAAAGGGGAAGAATCGCAAGCAGAAATCTTGGGTTTGACGGAGGAGCTGAAACACAGAGTTGGAATTCAAGAGTTTTAGGGGTTTTATTGATCCAACAATCCTTAGGGATGTCTGAGTGCGTGTTCGTGTGTGTGAGAGGTAGATGCAGAGGGGGAGGAGAAGAGAGGAAGCATCCTGGATGCGAAGGACCTCGGCTTTGACGGAGGAGTCCCCGCCATGGTCGACGACGTGCGTCTGGCTCCCCTCCGTGTCGATCATGAGCGACACGCAGAACCCCTTCTCCACGTTCAGCGCCTTCACGGCCCTCATCACCCGCCCGTGCCACTCCCGGCTGTTGTGGCACATGTTCAGCCGCGCCACGTTCATCCCCGCCGCCGCCAACCGCTCCAGCTGCCCCGGGGAGCAGCACGCCGGCCCCACGGTGCACACCAGCTTCGTCTTCCTCAGCCCCATGAACCCCTTCTCCCTCAGCTCCGCCTCCGCCACCGCGTCCAGCCCAAGCACCCCGGCTGCAGCCAGCGGGTCGCGGGGCGGCGCCTCGGCGGGGTTCGCCGCCACCTCGGGGGACCTCTCCAGGTCCACCTGCATTGAGCACCGGACGGGGTGAGACATCGGGACGCCGACCCTGCGCCCGCCACGGCTCTTCCGGCGGGGGTTGCCGGCGGAGATCTGGTGGTAGGGGAGGAGGCGGGAGCTGCCCAATGCGGCCATGGATCTGGGTGCGGTAGTAGGGTTAGCAGCGGAGGAGGAGGAGGAGGTCGTCGTGGGGGCGAGGGTTCTTAATGAGGGGGCGGGGGCGGCGGAGGTCCCAAGAATGGAAGCTGCGAGGAGTAGGAGAACTGGAGAAGAAACGCACCTGGGAAGATACGGATACGACACGGGCAGCGAAAAAAGTGCTAAAAAAAGGAAACCAAACCCTAAACAAAGCAAGGTGGCGGCGTCTGTCTGGTGTACGGATGGTCGGCTCGGGTTTTGGTCAAAATATTTGGGAAAACGGCGGGCAGGTCGTAACGGTCAACGGACCACGGCCGGATTCCTCCGGGCGTCTGTTTTCGTTCTTCACCACGTACGTGGGAATCGCAAAAAAATAATATATATATAAATATATATTACAGGTTTAAATAAAATAATAATTGTTGCACTTAATTTATAATAGGGGTGGACGTACTAGGCTGCATTGCTGCCTTTGTGAGCGACCGGCGTGGTAGGAGCCCCAGTGCCGGGCCAAGTCGTGGGTCAACGGCGGGAAGGAGTCGCCGCCGTCCTAGACCTCGTGGCCGGCGCTGGGGAGGATGGGTAGGCCAGACGGGGGAAGGGGGAGTTGTCGACGATGGTCACCGTCGTGGCAGCGTGCTCAGCTGGCCATGGCGGTAGGAGGACGAGGGCGGCGTGGGAGAGTAGTAGGAGTGGTGACCAGAGTCATGTTGGAGGAGATGACTATTTGTATTATAAAAAATAATTTAATAACATCACGTTAAAATAACATACCAATCAAAATATATCACGATCTTCAACATGTATGATGTATTTTTAACTTTTTTTTAATTTCAACTGTTGATGTGACATAATTTTAATAATATTATTATTTTAATACATTATCAAATAATGTTACAAAATTATTTCTCGTGAAATATTTAATTTGTGTGGGATCCAAACATCCCATCAATCAAGAGGCGCCGGAGCAATATTTACTACCGATTTTCACATATAGTAATTGTTTTCCTACTCAAAAAGTGAATGTGGGTTGGTGTGGACACGTCAATAGTGTAAAGTTACTATTTACTTATAAGAGTTGGGACATGAATAAATTAATTATATTATATTAAAAATTGAGAGAATATTATCAAGCTTTATATGTGGGTCGTGATTCATAACTTGCAAAATATCTTTTAATGATGAAATCATGCGAGTTTGACCTAAAGCAAATGATATCTCGAAAGAGTTGGATCAGACTATACATTATGATATCAAAATAAGATCCGTCCATTATAATATGAGTTGGTTTGGAGATGAATCAAACAGAAGTTGATAGACCTATAGTGATTCAATCACGAGCTGTGTAGGAGGAGAGGTTATCCATTATTTGAAAAGTTTTCGTGCAAAGAGGTAAGTGTAAGACCAGTATAGAGCTGCCAACAGTGTAGAGCAACATTTGATTCGGTATATTAAACCATACTTAAATGTAAGAATAAAATATATTTATAATTCCCTAACATAGTTTTTATTTTCTTCTCTATTCTACTTGATCATTGAGGCCACTTGCTTTTGTTTTAACCTCAAACACTGAAGACAAACCAAAACTTTGGATTATTTGAATGGGGGCTCAATTGACCAAGTTTACAGATTAACAACCATGGAAGTGATGTTTCATTTGGCAATTTTATAAAGACATAATTACATATAAACCATGTAATCTTGCTTATTTACTTTATATACTTACACTCATAATATTTTCAAATTGATACTCCCGTATTAACACACAGTTCTCAAACAAAACCCCGCAAGGTTGTCAAACTTAATTTAGCGGAATTTTTTATGAAAGACATAAAATATAGAGTTTTAGAGGGATAAAAAATATATTAGAAAAAAATACCGTAAAAATGTACATGTTATTAGGTTAATAACAGGAGAAAATTAAATAGATTTAGATTGGAGGTGGCAGATAATGGTAGGGTTATAAGTGAAAATATAAGTCATTAAGGGATATCAAATAAATTACACAAAACTAGAGGACTACATCTACGATTATCCCAATATAAAACTTTGTGATGGCAGACGCAGTGAGGTTTCAACTTTCAAGTGACGTTCATCTTTTGCAATATGCACAAAAATAAATATATAATAAGTGTTCAACGCAACTCAGCGACTATGTCAACTTAAAAGGAGGTAGGTTCTAAAAATGTGGAGATTTCGACGATCAAGTCAATAGAAATAGAGGCGGAGTTGGAAAGAATAATTTAGAGAGAGTAGAAAGAGAAAGAGTGTTGATAGTGTCTCAGTATAATACCATCTGACCTTGCTTGTGATTGTTAAACTTTTTATAAATCTCTATTTTGTGAGGAGAATCTCATACGGTGGTGGATTAAAATTTTATTTTAATAAAATTTTAATGGCGCACACATTATTTATGATGAAAAATATTGCACGATACAATTTTTTTTATCTAGTGGTGTCACAGAATTTCATTGAATATATACTAGATTCACCTCTGATCTCAGACTTTCGATATAAGATTACTTTACCTATGAAGAGACCTCAAAGTTGCTTCGTGTTGTTTCTGATACTGTTGAGTGGTGAGCCCCGGTGAGTTTATTGAGTTGAAATATATATATATATCTATATATATTTATATGTATTAATAATCTTAATTGTAACATGAGAAGTTTTACTGTAACAGAAGATAATACTTACTGTAAGAAATTACAGTTCTATCAAAAATTAAAAAATACGTCAAATATTGATAGAGACTCCTAATTAATTTACCTTATATATAATCTCTGCAATGAGCCATATTTCAGGCATATCCTTGGACCTTGCCCATGTCTGCCGTTTGCTTGCCTTAATCTACCCTCTTAAATTTACTCATATTATTGAAATAATAATAATATATTACTCTTAAATTATCTATAGTTAATATATATACTCTCAAACTTTGTCATATTATATACTCTTAAAATATTTTTAATATGATTTTATATATGCTTCTGAAGCTTTATATTTCATAATTCTAGCATAATATTTTTGTCACTTTCAATGTTCTTTTTGATGATAGTGTTGGCTCTCCAATGATATGGCTAACCAAAGATCATATCCTAGTGTAGGCATATGAACATATATTACTGTTGTAAGCAAGGTTTGTCGGAGCGACGATTCGCATTGAATAGGATTTATCGTGATTGGTTCGATTCGCATGGAATTAGTCTAATTCGTATATGATTATTATTATTATTATATATATAATATAACACATATACACTTATGGGAAACACAGTTTTTTCTTCATATTATTATTTGAATATCATTAAATAAATATTAGTATTATAGTTTTATTTACTTAAAATATTACATGTAAATAAGAAAGTACATCTTATTTGAATCTAATAAAAAAATTATATCTCTCACCAATAAAAAGTCAACTCTCCATCGAAGAAGAAAATCGCGATTTTGGTGATTTTAGTGAAATGTTAACTTTCTAATCTCTCATATTTGACATATTTAAAAATTTGATAATTCAAATAAATTACTCACATGGAACACTAAAAATTTAAAGTATGTTAAAAAAAGTCAACATATATTTGACTTCTTCAAGGGAGTCACTCTCTTACTGAAAAAAATAACCCAAATTATGAGATATTAGAAAGTTAGCATTTCGTTAAAATCACCGAAATCGTGATTTTTTTTTTCGATGGGAGAATTGATTTTTTATTGATAAAAGATATGATTTTTTTATATTTTTATTAGATTCAATGGGAGGTACTTCTTTATTTACATGTAATATCTTAAGTAAATAAAATTATAAATACTAACATTTACTTAAATGATATTCAAGTAAATAAGTATGAAGAAGAAATGAGAAGAAAATGGTATGTACGTATGTACCATGCGAATCGGACCGAATCAGTCGAATCATAGATCAGATCTCCCCTGATCGATCCGATTCGGTCGAATCGGGCTGATCTGATTCGCCATGCAAAACCATGGCTATAAATTTGTAACATACAACTTGTAACTTAGTGGGGAATTAAAGACCCGTTTGTTTCAACGTAAATCATATGTTAGAAAAAAAATCAGAAAAATTTCAAGCAATTGCTTGTTTGGTACTAGTAAAAACTTAATTAATGAAAATCTTTTACATAAAATTAAGGGTTTTGGCTTCCTTGATAAATTCCATAAACAATTTTCATAGATTTCTCTTTCATGTAAGATTTTATAAGTGTGACTATAATCTCCATTACAATATTCGGTGTCTGACGCTCAGCGCCTTGTGCCCGACGGATCGACGATCGGCGATCCAGCATTGACATCCGGCGGTTGGCGCTAGACGACCTGACACTCGGCCACCCGACGCCCAATGACCTGGTGATCAGCGCCTGGCGTTCGACGACCGCCACCCGACAGCCCGACGACCAAGGCACGACAACCATCGCCTGACAACTCGGCGATCGGCGCTTGGCGACTTGGCGAGTGGTGGCCGACGACCGGCACCCGATAACCTGGCAACTGGTGGCCGACGATTGGCAGCTGGCGCTCGGTGACTGGCAGTTAGCGCCAATGACTAGACGATCAGCGGCAGGCGCTCGATGACTCAGCGACCGGCGATCGGCAGCCGATTCCCGACAACCTGGCACCTGACGACCCAATGTCCGGCACCGGATGTTGGGCGATCAGGTGGTCGACATGCGTGATGTACTTTTATTTTTATACTTATTCATTTTAAAGAAATTATTTATAATAAATATTTATTGGGAAACAAACATTAGAAATTTTTTTAGTGAAAACATTTACATGGGTACTAAATAGATAATTACATTTTTATTTTTTGTAAAAATTAATCCTTAAAAAATATTTATTTGTGTATATATTTACAATCAACTAATCGGACCCTAACTAGAAGACCTAGGAAATAAGAGCTCCTATCATCATTTAGACAGAGTAATGACTATATAGATTTTTTATAACGATCATGCTTTTTACTCGAAAAAAATGTTTACTGCCCACTGTGAAACTGTCGGTTACTGTCCCCCCTGATTCATATATCCAAATTTGATTCGAATTGGAATAATATTGATTTGAAATTGTATCCGATAATTAGATATTATATATTTAACATATATGCGACAAAATTGATTTCGAATATAAATATTATTCGGATAATAATAAAATGGACGCGAAAAACAAGTGATCCGACTCAAATTGAAATCTGCTCCGAAATAAGATTATTTTTTACCATTAAATTCTAGATCTATGATCCATCGAATGGACAATCGCGCATGAACTCGGTTCCTCCATCTTTGGCCAAATACTGTCCGTTTGGAACCATTCTTGGACCTCAAATCCACCATCGCCACCGCATTGGAACTCGCAACAAACGTGTTAATGGGTAGTGCCCATTTGGGCCCGCGTGGCCCAGGCGGCCCAGGTCGCTGTCCCGGCCCAGCCGCGGCAAGGGGCGCGTACCCACGCGCCGCAGCGCCAGCGCCGCGCGGCCAGGTGCCACGCGGGGGCGCAGGCGTGGGGCTCTGCGCGGGGCTGGCAGCCGCGTGGCCCTTCTCCTCCTCTTTCGCGTGCCCTCTCCCTCTCTCCGGTTTCTGCCCACACCGCCATGCTCATCCCTCTCTCTCTCTCTCTCTCTCTCTCTCTCTCTTTTATATGAATAAAAGTGTCTTCTGTTGACTGTGGTCACCTACTGGTGAATGACGTCACGTTAATGGTGGTCGACTCGAGAATTGAGTACGAGAATGTTGAGAAGAGATACTAACTCGAGGGTTTGTTCCATCGAGTCAAGATATGTGAGAGAGATATATGGAAGAAGGAGTGAGAGCATGTGTGGTGCGTGTGTAAAGAGAGAGGAGAGGACCTCGAGAGTGCAACGTTGGTGACGGCTGCAGCGACCCCATCTCTCGATCTCTCTCTCCTAGTTTTAAAAGATAGTTAAAAATTCCTAGTTATTTTGTTTAGGAGTTGTTTAACTTAAAAAAATTATTTTATTTTGACAAAAAAATAAATTTTTGGGTAAGAACTCGATTAAGTTATCCAAATATTTGACTTGGGTAGGTATCTACTTTTTTTTAACCCATTTAACTTCATTTCTACCCAGCCCACCATGGTTAAAGAAATTAGATTCCCAAAAACGCCGCTTTGGTAGCGGGTAAAGGTGGGGTTAAGGGAGAAAAAAAGGATGGTTAAAATCTTTTTACACTTTGAAAACTTAATTTTTTTAACCAAGGTCGGTTGAGTAGAAATAAGGTTAAAAATGTAGATAACTTACCCAAGCCAAAATATTTCGGTAATTTAACGAGTTCTTATCCAAAAACTTATTTTTTAGGCCAAAGTAAAATTATAAATAATTTTTTAGGTTAAACAACTCCTGAATAAAATAACCATGAGTTGTTTAACTATTTTTCAAAGTTTATTAATAAAAAGATTTTAACCGTCCGTTTACCCTCTCTTAACCCCACCTTTATCCGCTACCAAAGCAACGCTTCTTTGTCATCGTCTTTTTCTCCTATGTTAGTTGGATAACGAAGGTAGTACGTTGGTGAGCCACACAGTGGTAGTCACGAGTCGTCCTAGTTCAGTGACGGTAGTAGTCTACGTCTCAAGAGATCATCATCGTAGTCTCTAAATTTGGAGCGTGGAATCAAGAGTCGACTCTCAAATTTCGTGACTTCGCGGCGATCTTTAGATAGGGGTCAACTTTGATAGCTGGTCTTATATCCGGACGACCTACTTTTGCTTCCACTAATACAGTGTGTAAGTTCCATCCTCAAATTCTAAATTATTTCTAATATATATTTGTTATATATATGCATCACATCAAAACATAATCTATGACTATCCACCAAACTGGCAACTCAACCATCTACAAGCCTCTCCTTCTGGAGCATTGGTCCTAACACCATGTTTTGAATTCAACTTGATCCAATAAAGATCGTCGTTTTCTAGTGGAACAATACTTCTTCTTGGAAGGGACGGTTCCAACAGGCATGCACCACCATACTCCCAAACGACCACCTTCCAGCAAGAACTAGAGAGGGCATCCTTTCAACATAATTCGATCCTGGAAATCCAAACACAACTCAATAGGGCTGTTCATAATATGATCCAATCCGAAATTCGAATCGAACTGACCAATTCAGTTCGGTTCGGTTCAAGTTGACATGTCTCATAGTTCAGTTCAATTTTCTATTGAAAAATCGAATGAACTGAATTTATATTAAATATATTTAATAATAAATAATATCATAAAGAAAAGTATAGCCCAGTGGACTAGCGCCTTCCATTCTCATTGGGCGGTCCTGAGTTCAATTGGCCTTTAAGTGTGTGTGTGTGTGTGTGTGTTTTTTTTTTTCGGTTCACATAGTAGAGACCAGAGAGTAGTGACGAGTAAGTACCCTTCGGCAATTGGTTCACCTGGGGTGCCCCTAACCTCTTGAACCACTCTTATATATTTATTCATATGTTTCATGATAACTAAAACTCATAAATATTGTGAATATATTTAAATTTATTTTTCAAGATATTTATGTATAATAAATAAGATAATTTTTACCACTTTAAAGATTTACACTAAATGTTCATATCGATTACAGTTCAATATTATTGACTAGAGACTAAAGTGACACAACGATTATAGAATAATTTTTACACCGATTAGTGAAGAAGTTCGCTTCGTTATGCACGAAGTTCACTTTGTCATGAACGAAACTCATTTCGTCATACGAATATGCATGCACATCGATTACTAAGAAAACTTTATACCGATTAGAGAAGTCTTATATCGATTAGTGAAGAAGTTCACTTAGTCACAAACGAAGCTCAATTTGTCATGCCCGAACTGTTCACTAATCGATATGTGTACTCTGCATCGATTTCTAAAGAAGTCTCTATCAATTAGAGAAGAAAAGTTTCATATTGATTATTGAAGATTAAGTGGTGTTTCGATTAGAGTACAAAAGTATATACTAATTATAGTGGAACTTGCTCTCTTATGTTGTTCAGATTATAGAAGAAACAATTGTTCCGATTAGTGATATATTTCATGTTATATCAATTAGTGAACATTCTCTTTCCAATTACTTAACATCATTCCAATTACTCTTGTGTTGTTTCAATTAGTAAACAAAAGTTCAGTATCGTTTCGATTGCTGTTATACTCATTCCGATTACTGAACAAATATTTAACTTGTTCCAATTAGTGTTATACTTATTTCGGTTAATGAACAAATGTTCAATATTTTTTCGATTGGTATTATAAGCATTCTGATTACTAAATAAATGTTTAATATCCTTATGATTAGTAAACAAAAGTTCACTACTCTTTCGATTGATGTTATTTACATTTTGATTAGTGTTAATGTGACTTAAAATAAATCGATTAGTGAACTAAATGTTCATTAATTATATTATGTACCGATTACTCATGATTCTTACAACGATTGGTGATATATTATGTTAAAATCATATCATGATTATTTTAATGTATAATGTCAAGTATATTTCAAATATTTCTCTCTATCATGTGGTTTCAACATATTGTTTCATGCACATTCAATGACTCAAAATCTGTCAACTTAAGCACACATTTTCAAAATACAGTTGCTTCCAAGAAATCTATTCAAACTGTATCATATTTTTTGCATGTTACGTACTTTCCATCTTTTCGTGATAAATAAGAAAGGTGTAAGCCAGAAATGCGGACTGTTGCAGTCTTGCAGAAGAGGTAAGGGTTGACTGACATGTTATTTCTCTTGCTTAACATCTTCTTCCATGTATTAAATGTCTGTAGGTCTACGATACTCATGCAAGACCTATGTTAGACCTGCTAAAACAGACTGTGAAAATACACACTAACACAAGAGGAAGCAACGAGAAGAAGATTGAGTCTAACAACTATCATTGAAACGATCTTCTTCAATATCTTGGAGAGACAACGAGCAAAAGAAGAAGAAGAGAAATGGGAAGAAGAAGCCCTAGCAGATACATTCTTCAATGATCTTCTTCAAAAGGTTGTATAAAGAAGAAGTAGGCCTTGAAGCTAGACAAGGAACACACACAACAAGGCAACAAGAAAATCTATTCAAGTGTTCAACATTCAAGCGCTCTTTTTTATCATCTCTTTCTATGTGGTATTGTAAATATGGGAGAGAGTTTGTGAGCCTGATGGATCGAACTTCTTGTGTATTTTCTTTAGCTCTTAGGTTACTGTCGAAGATCAAGGAAGGTCAAGTTCATTATTCCTGAACTTGATCTCGACAACTTGCTTTTTTTTTTCTTAAAGACAGGTTTGTTTATTTTCTTGCGATAAGAGAAGACCAACTAGTGTGCTGGGTGATTTGTCCAACTGAGGAACTGTACTCAATGTGCCCCTTGTGTAGAATGGAAGACCAATTAGGGTGTTGAGCGTTGTGTTCGACTAAGGGACTATACACAACTTTTCCCTTGTGTAGAAAGGAGGACTAGCAGGGAGTTGAGAGTGTATGTTTATTAAGGGGACTGTACCCTGAGTTAGTAAAATCTTAAGAGTTTACTGGAGGTTGGACATAAGTCTTTTATTGAGAGAAGTGTCAAACCAAGATAAATTTTTGTATCCCTAATATGATTGTTGCTTATTTGTTCATTATGTTTATTCTCTAACTAACGCTTCCGTATCAAAGTTTTTGTTTTAAGTGTTCATTTTTGCAGCACGCAATCACTCCCCCTCAATTGTGCTGCTGTGGGCCAACACAACCAATGTCCGGTGGATTCGTCGAGATGGTAGACATGCCTTGATTGAGTTTTAAAGTAAAATAATCATATCTTATTATTTTATTAATAAAATAATCATAGAAAAAGAATTTCCAAATTAGTAATCAAGGCTAAGTATCTACTTTAATAGTCGACATCGGCAAACCCAACTTTAATGTCGGATTGACAAGGGCGACAGCAATGTCGACGTTACCGTGTCAGATTGCCTCTGATTTGTAAGTAATTATATCCTAGAACTCCTTGCTATTGGTGCAGAAGAGGGAAAGTTCTTCCATAGGAGCATCAATGTTTGAAGTGGAGCGAAAATAGCCTCCTTTATAGACGAGGTTTGTCAGGTCTAGGTGACGAAAAGTATTTTCACTCGAGCAAAAATAGCTAACAAGAGACGAGACTCACCAGACTCCATTGCTCCTAAGGCTTCTTGGCGGCAACTCAGCACCAGCAACGAACGACATAGCCAACAATAGTAGCGCAATGATAGACGTAGTGGCAATAGCACGTCGATGAACTCAACAACAATAGTGGCTGAGACGATGAGCAACACCAACAACGCGACGATGAGTGGAGAGGGGGACCACGGAAGGGAGATGAACCTAGGACGTGTAAGGTTGGGGGTGGGGGACTACAAGTTGGGGAGATAAGTCTATATGAATGTTGATAGCGGTGTTGATTTTGTTAATATCGACACATACGTCAATTTTGGCAATACCGATATGGAGCCGACGACGAATCACCTGAAAGGGAAGGGAGTGAGTCTCAAGAAGAGATCCAGTAGGGACACTAACCCCCACCGAAAAATAGTACTACAAGTGTAATAAAATAACTACACTAAAGAAACACTGCACACAAAAAACACACACACACAGAAATCGATGGCGTGACGTCCAACTCCTCACAGAAGTGTGTCAAAAAAATTGGAACCTAGCAGGCTCAACAACACACAACAAAACACACAACAATTGTCACACACAGACTCACACAAGAAGGTAGGACTAGCTAGGGCTTGTGGTTTGGCGCCTCGACACCACAGAGTCCTCAAACCCTAGCCACGTGTGCACACTCAGACACTCTCCCTCGCGTTTGGTCCATGACTAGTTTTCCCCTACGCCGGACTCAAATGGTGGAGAAGGGGCCCCATGGAAACCGGCTCGTAACCATCTCAAGGGGCACGCACTGGACGGAGTTGCACTCGACGCCCAAGCTCACCGGCGGAATAACTCAACGCCAGTAATCCAGACGGAGTCCAGCTCAACGCCAGGGAGAAACACAACACAAACACATGCACAACACAAACACGACACATGCACAGACGAAGATGCTCTCAACATTTGGTACACTGTGCCAAGAGGTAGACACTGCGTGCCTAAGCCTTACACACACAGAAGGGGACTCAAACTAGTGGGACCTACTTGTGGGTTGACGACAATCCTGATTGCCGTTAACTGGGGGTAGACGACACAACATGTGTCGTTAACCAAGAGTAAATGACACAGCCTATGTCGTCAACCACATCTTGACGTCAAGTTTGTCCTGAAGAACTAGACGTCAACACCCTTGCCGTCAAGTTCATCAGCTTCCAATAGCCGATATGGCCCTAGGCCGCTCCACAGGGCAATTCGGTCCAAAAACACACAATCTAATGATGGGAAACGCTTTTCCTCATCACAAATCACCAGTGTAAAGCCGAAAAATGACGATCCAATGCTCGGATCCACAATTACACCCACAGAACCCGGCATGAACAAAGCCAAGAAGGGTTTAGGGGTAGGATCCCTACCTCACAACGCCCAAAACTCCAAGAAAACTTGAGAATTGTGTTGATTCTTCAAGCACGTCCCGCGAGTTTGATCCTTCGAAACCGTTGTTTCCTTGCCGATCCAAGGTTTCCACGCACACCACGACCTTCCCACGAGATCCCGTCGGGCGCCGGAAGTGGTGGAGAAGGAAGGAGGTGAAGGTGGTGGGGTGGAAGGGGAGAAAAAGGTGGATGATGATGGCCTCAGGTTGCCTTATAAAAATAGGCCCGACGATAGTTGACGTCAACATAGGTTGCCATCAACTGCACTGCCAAGAACTTGACGTCAACATAGATTGTCGTCAAGTTCAGTACTCGAAAACTTCCAGAAATTCGAGTAGATGACAACATCGATTGCCGTCAAGATCAAGTCGACGACACACAATGCCACCGTCAACACCACGTTGACGTCAACCAACCACTATTCCAGAAAAAAGCCCATTAAGAGTCCAATAAGACCCAACTCCTTACACATAGTATGACCAATTCTCTCACATAGAATGGTTATGGCATGATCGATTTACCATAATAGGTTATGGTAGAACCAATTATAGTAAGCAGTTCTTCGACTGATTTATTTCTTTTATCTTTTTTTTAATGGCCGTATCAATACGTCCGTACTTGGCGTGATTTTTGGCGGTCAAATAATATTATTTTGTGAATTTAATTTTGAATAAATTAACTAAGAATTTTTATTAGATATTTGACTTATTTTCTAATCTCTGACAGAGCTATAATTTATTACAATAAGTGTTATCTCCTATTACAAAATACGTTAAATCCTGTTACAGCAAAAACTTCCCTATTGCAGTCAAGAACTTCTAATTATTTTGCTCTTTAATTTTTCAAGCTGTGAATTACCTATTAAAATTTTAAACTATATTATTTTTAAAGAAACGCCCGAGATTTTCTTGTTGACCGGTCGTTGACTTGGTAGGGACCCACTTGACGAGTTCCGCCGGCCCCGAGCCCCGCTGTTGTTAATGGGCCGGTCCACTGGATCTCAAACGGGCATGGACCGAGCCACTGGATCTAAACCGGCCTGGGCCAGGCCACTGGGCTCCGGCTCAGATCATAGACGGCGCGCGGGGTGTGGTCTTGCCGTCTTCGTCCCTTATCCGCCGACAGCCGGAGGGCGGGGCCTCGCCTCCCCTGTTCCTCGTCCGACGGCCACAGCGGCGACCGTAGAAGTGGAGTACTCCGCCGTGGCAAGGGCTGCCTTCTCGGCGACCCAGGAGGTAAGGCCGCGGCGGTCCCTATCCTTTGACACTCCCTCCTCCTCCTCCTCCTCCTCCTCACCCTGCACTCTCTCTCTCTCTCATCGAATCTATCGGTGGTTTGGAGACGCTGATGGGAGCTCCTTGCTCTATTGGGAGTCGATGTTTGCTCCAAAAAGATTGCTTTAAGCCTCGTTTGTAAAGCAGATTGGGGTTTTTTGGGTTGTCGGAGCACTTTGCATGGACGTTGTGCACCTGTCCCTTCTTCCTCCCGTTGTCTCTTTCTCTCTCGTTCTGGTTCTCAGGGAGGGAGAGGCCGGTCAGGCCTAGCCAAGGGGTGCGATGCCCCTGGCCGCCGGTGCCTAGCTCTGCCCCGCCAGGGGCCACCCATTCTCCCTCTGCCCTGTGCTGCCTTCTTGGGAGGGGAAGCTAGGTCGGGCAGCTCCACCAAACGCCGCTGCGCTGTCCGAATCTGCCGCCAACCGCCCATCCTTCGGCGTTGCTTCTGCTCAGCCCTGCTGCTCTGGACCCTGAGCGCCGCCATCTTGCTCGGCTAGAGACATCTGGTTGTTCTACAATTCTGAGCGCCAGGTGTTCGATATATTGTGGCAGCCACCTCTACATCATCTTCTCTCTCCACAGATGCGCTGCAGAACTGCTGCCGGCCATCCCACATTGTCAGCCAGCGGCGAGGCTGCCACCAGCAGCCAGCGAAGTTGCCAGTCCCCTGCCTGGGTCTGTCCGGGGGCATCTCCAATCCGGATCCAGCCATGTGGCCATTCCCGTCACAGCCCCTGCATATCCATTCCGTGGTCCCGCATCAAAGTGCTTTCTTGAGTTAGCGTCAACTAACAGTGTCGTCTATGTGTTTCCACTCAACATACATGCAGTAGAAAACAGGTGGAGAGATGTGACCAGAATCGGAAGTTGATGAATTAAAAGGGACTTGGTTCTAATCTCATATCAGTTAACTACAAAATATCTGAATATTTGGTGGGAGCCAGTGAAGATTAATGGCAATTAACCACGAGGCTTATGAATCCTTGGTGGGAGATAGTGAACATTGTATTAAGAAAGAGTTGTAGATAGTGTTGGATATGGTATGGAGGCAAATGCAACTTGATGAGAAATGAACATGTGATATACGATGCCAACATTTATTGCTTTAATTGAGGTCGGACCGTTGGGAACATACTAATCTCCTATCCTGTTGATGTTGCTTCGTCAATTCTCCTGAGGCACTTTTATCAGACTTTGAGCAATTGCTCTTTGTTACACTACATAATTCTTATAATTCTCTTCCATTTACGTACGCTGTTGCCATTTGCTAAGTCTTAACAAATGACATCATTTTCTTCTAGCTATGATGTTCTTTTACCAGCATGAACTGAAGATAGCATCTTACTCTTTGCAGTATTGAACACATGCATCTTGTTCTTCTCTAGGTTTCTTTTTGTGTTCAGAGTAGCTTTTATCACATTAAGAAAGGAAATCTGTTTGTTTGGCTGCAAGAAAGCCAATTCACGACGGAAGACCAAAGGTAAGAGGAAAGTAGTTGACCGAGCCAAATAGTGTTTCAGGACAATGGGACAAACTATATGGTTAGTTGGACTTAATGCAATACATCTTCCTTCTATCAGACTCATCCTCCTATCAGCTTACTTCCGTCACATAAAATGTGTTTTATTTTATTTAAATTCCCATAGAACTGTTCATACACTAAATTCTACATTGATATCCCTCCATACAGGCCCTCCAAAGCTATAACTGACAACTTTAATTATGCATTTTTTCCTGTCCTTGTTGCATAATCATGCTTTATGCCCTCCATCATGAAGGAAAAGAACAAATGTTGTCATTTATTGCAGTCTGTAATATATTTTATTTGCATGTTATTTATAACTTTGGTGTCCATTTGGTTAACAACCTATTTTCAAATATATGTTTGCTGATCCCTCTACATCAAATCACCTGAGGCATTAATTTGGTTTTTGTCCACTTTTTCATGCTGCAGCTGGGGTAGAAGTTCGAACTGGACCTATCAATATGTCTTATTGAAAAAACTTGCAGTGCTGTCTGTTCCAGATGAGAAGGATGGCCACTGTTGTTGCTCCCCATTGTCCAGCAGTTACTTTGCCACTGGCGCACAGAGGGCCTAGAGATCCACTGCTTAACTCAAAATATATTCTTAGGGTTTCAGGAGTCTACCAGCGGCAGAGGAATTCTGATTCTTTGAAGTGGACTCTACATGTGTCTTCTGACAGTTCATTCATAGTATGTCAAATTCTTGATATCCACTCTACATTATTTTCCATAACTGATCATCTGTTTTCCCTTTGAGCAGCTTATGCATTTAACTTCAATAGGAAATGAAAAGTCTAACAACCAAGATGAATGTTAGAAGGCTCTAATTGATGTGAATTGCCAACTTAAACACTAATGCATGGATTCCTTATTCGTATTTCTAACTTTTGGAAAATCAGTTTTGGACCAATCTAATGATGGGGATGTGAGTCACCGGGTAGCATCTGAGAATGCATAATATACAAGATACGAAAACTTACAGGTTAACTTTCTATTTATGTGAAAGTCATTAATGTGCAAGATGAATACGATGTCGAGAGAGCAAACTATTTCAGGAGATGTAGCCACTTGCTGGAATTGTATTGTTGATTTTGGTTCTGGTTCCCGATCCTTGAAAAATATTCTACATTTTGAGCTTGTATGAATGCTTTCTCTTCCTGCCAAATATCATCTTGCTGTTAGCTTTGATTTTATCCGCTTTGATGGGTAATATGGGGACCTTAATATGAACAAAGTAGCCCTTTTTTGTAAAAGAAAATATTCGGTGCTTGAGTTACTTGTACAGTGTAGTATCCTACAAATGGAGGAAGAGATGTCCAAACATTATGACCCGACTCTTTCAAACATCTGCCTCCTCTGGTGGTTTCATAATTTGGACAATTATGGCTTCTTCTTCTTAAGGAAGTACTAGTTAATGATCCTTCCTGACTATTTACACTATTTTGACTAGTTGTGCAGGAAACTTGCAAGGTTATCCTTACTTTTTGGCATCAAGTTTCATTTTTCATCTACTTGATCAATCTTTTTTCCGTGGGTTGTCCCCTCTGTAGTTGTATACTTCAGTAGTCAATTACTGGCTTATACACACAAATATAATAGTTATTCACTAGGCAAATAGTTTGACTTTCTTTGTTGTTTAATGCAGCATGGAAAAGACTCGCGGATTCTTAGAATTTCAAACCAGAATTCTCAGACGGCAACTTCAAATGTATTTGTCATCAGATGCGATCATCCCCAAAATTCTGATTTGCCTCGTTATTATTCGAAAAGGGAGAAAAAACCTTTTCCTGTTCCCATACTGGAGTTGAGGCGAGCTGCAAGAGAGAGGCAAAAAAGTTTGAGGGGAAAGCCTAGGAGACCCATGCCCCCTCCAAAAAATGGGATGCTGGTTAAGAGTATGATTCCAGTTGCTTATGATGTGCTGAATGCAAGAATAATGCTGATAAACAATTTGAGGAAGCTCATGAAAGTGGTCACTGTGCATGCTTGCAAGTAAAGTTTTCCCAACTTCTTTGCCATTTCTACATGCTTGTTGAAAACATGTTTGGGGCTTTCAGTCATTTGACTGTTGCTATATGTGTACTATGGGCATTTCATTAAATTTGGAGAGAAAACAAGTAGAACTTCATATAAAAGAGAAGGGCTCTGACAGTGTGCCATGTGCTTGCTGGGACTTTTTACCTAGAAGATATTGTAAATTTTGGAAATCTGTAGGGGCCTAATTTGATCAGCATCGTGTTTTCTGCAGACATTGCAATGAAATACATGTCGGGCCAGATGGCCATCCATTTAGGTCATGTCATGGACGAAGGGCTGATTTTCGCCGTGGTCTCCATGAATGGACAAAGGCATCTGTGGAAGATGTGTTTGTGGAAATTGAGTCGTACCACCTGTCAGACCGACTTGGTAGGCGCATCACCCATGAAGAGAGGTTCTCCATCCCTAGAGTCCCTGCCATTATGGAGCTGTGCGTCCAAGCTGGTGTTGACCTCGCTGACCTTCCAACGAAGAGGAGAAGAAAACCTGTCATTCGCATCAACAAGAGCGAGATAATTGATGCCAATGAGGATGACTTGCCAGAACCAGAAGCTAACCAATATGAGAAGCCAATTTTAGCCGAAATACTTGACTCAGAGGCAGTCCCACCTTCCACTCTGGAGGAAAGGGTCTCACTGGCCGAAGACACACTCCAAGCATGGGAAACACTGAGAGATGGAGCAGAGAGATTGATGAAGAAATACGCCGTCAGAGTCTGCGGGTACTGCCCAGAGGTGCATGTGGGTCCAAGTGGGCACAAGGCACAGAACTGTGGAGCCTTCAAGCACCAACAGCGGAACGGGCAGCATGGCTGGCAAGCCGCTGTGCTCAATGATCTAATACCGCCAAGGTACGTATGGCATGTCCCAGATGTGGGAGGCCCCCCTCTGCAAAGAGAGCTCAGTAGCTTCTATGGACAGGCACCGGCAGTTGTGGAGATATGTGTGCAGGGTGGTGCTGAGGTCCCTGAGCGGTACAAGCCAACGATGCGGCTGGACATTGGCATCCCATCCGATATCAGAGAGGCCGATATGGTTGTTTGAGAGGAGTAGGCCAAGCAGCTGTACAAATTCCAAAGCTTCGTTTTTGGTAAGCTATGAAAACAAAAAGAAAAAGATGATGAAATGTTCGATCAGTGTCTGCCAACAATAGCTGCCAAAGCACAGAAACTGCTTTTGTGAGAGCTGTGATAGGGAAGGTGTTTTCCACAGCATCTTTTATCCTCTATCTGCTCACTTAGATTGGAGAATAGCTGCCACCTTATGCTACTAAGATATGAGAGAGAAAGTTCACTGAACCTAGTGTTGTTTGCACTTGGCAACGCCCTCTGTGGGAACCATCCATTAATTTGTTCTATCCCTTGTGCAAAAGGATGTTGCAAGTCTTTCTCTTAACGGAGATGCATTTCCACTGTGTAATTTCTTTCTCATTTTATTACTGGGGATTCGTCCATATTGTTTAATCGATTAGAATTCACTTAACTTCTGAAAGGTTATGAGCATCATTGTTACAACTTACCAGATCTTCGAGGTCTTGCTATTTGCTTGGCATGCTATGGTGATTGACCTCAAGAACATGGCTAGTGTTTAATAGCATATGACATGGCTCTCGCGATGAGCAAGAAGCGCATGGTCTGCTAGTCACAAAATGATGTTTAGGTACCGTTTGGTGTGTGGCAAATGATGTGGTTTTCCGTTTTTATGATCACCATTTTTTAAGAATTAATGAGTGTTACACAGTTGTCCATATCTTGAAATCTACATAAATATAGAAGAAAAATGGATGTCTTATGGCATTTTACACCATGGAGGCAGGTCGAAGAAAATTTGGGTGGTATAATGTTGATGAAAGTGAGGTTGAGAACTATTCCTAAAGTAAGATATTACAGGGTGTTTGGTTGCAGTTTTTTATCTTTTTTTTCTCTAAAATTTTAAAAAGAGAGAGGATAGACAGAAAGACATGTTTGGTAAGTAAATTTTTTTAGAGAAGATTTTTTACCCTATGTAAATTTTTCAAAAAAAAAAAAAAACAAGTACGAACCTATTTTTATTTTAAAAATACACAACTCTCTCTCACAACCCCCCCTCCCCCGCCCCGGCGACCCCCCACACGGCGACCCCAACCCCCCCCCCCCCCCCCTACGCCCTCCCCCCCTGCGTCCCAAACACATCAACACAATTTTAAAATTTTTAATGTTTTTACCAAACATATAACATCACGTTGCCATAATTTTAAATTTAAAGTTAAAAATGAATTCAACATGATCTTTTAGGTAGAAATAGTTTTTTTTTAATTACTCCCAAACACCCTATTAGATCTTATAATATTGCATTTTTTAATTTTTTTCTCTTAAATTTATAAAAGAAGAAGGATGGACGCATAGACCATTTAGTAAGTAATTTTAATTTTAAGGAAGAAATTTTATCCAATATAAATCTCTCTAAAAATAAAAAAAAAAATATGAAGAAAATTAAAAAAAAAACCACACGCAACACTCCCTTCTCCTCTCCCGACTGCGTCTCCCCTAGATCGCCCCCCCCTCCCCGCCGAACCCCCCCTACTTGCTGGTGCGCCGCCCCCTCCATCTCCCTCCCTATCTTTTCTACTAAACATATCAATATAAATTTAAAAATTTTGATATTTTTATCAAACATCAATTTTTCATAATTTTAAATTTTAAGTTAAAAATTGACACTACATAATTTTTTAAGTAAAAATAATTTTTTTTAAAGTGTTCCCAAACACCTTGAGCTTTTTTAGCTCAAAGTTGTAGGTTCTTAAATAAAGGTATACTACTATGTAAATTTGGAATAATGGAAATATTTTCAGCAAATTCCATATGTCCAGGTAGGGGTGCAAACGAGTTGAGTCGAGCTGAGTATTATGTTGTTCAAACTCTGTTCGTTAATTTTTAATCGAGTTCGAGTTGAGCTCGAGCTTTTTTGAGTATTGAAAATGGTTGTTCAAGTTTGGTTCGTTTAAATACTCTCGAGTTCGAGCCCTTAACGAGTATCTTAACGAGTCCAATTGAATTTACGAGTTATATATATATATTTATATATTTACAAGTAAAAAAGTTAATTGTTTATATGACCTAAATTTATCTTATTTCAAAGTCATATCTCAAGATCTTTCGTAAGTTACTTGTTTAATTATTTTAGTATAATGTTTAAAATATTTAACAATTATATTTATAATTTTTATAATTAAAAAATTAAATGAACTTATTTACGAGTTTAAAAGAGCGAGTAAGTATTTGCTCATACTCAACTCATTTATGAAACGAGCTTAAATTTTTGTGTAAGCTTGACTCATTTACCTTATTAAATGAGCTGAATTCGAGTAACTCTGAGTCAAATTCGATTTACTTGGGAGTTTAATTTGTTTACAGCTCTTCCTTTCACAATTTATGTATTTACACCCTCATATTTAATCTTTTATATTTTAAACATTCTAATTATTTCGTACCTTAACAAAAATTTAAAAATAAATAAATATTAATATTTCATATTTATAATAAAAAATTATATAATTCAAGTATATTAATGAGTAACTAATCAAGTATTTTAACGAACATATTATCGAATATTTTAACAAGTTGTTCATAAACGTATTTGAATTGAACATATCTCTATTTAAGTTCGACTCGTTTATAAATCGAGTTTATATTTTTTTTCAGCTCGATTCGTTCATCTAATAAACGATCTAAGTTAAATTTGTATCGAGCCGAATTTCGAATTAGTTGTCGAGTGTATTGATTCATTTGTAATCCTATGTGGAGGGAGAATTTATCGATCTAAAGGATCACAAAAAACGGATAGTTAAGATGCGAGATCTCCAATTGACGGCGGAGATTGCGCAGAAGATCCCGTGATTTCGGATCACCGCTGTCCCTTTTAAAGAGGAACGTTTTTTTTCACACAAATTCAAAATTTCGGGTCGGGAAACCAAACATCGGTCGACCCAGGTTGGACCCGACCCGTTTTACTAAACTCGAAACTTCCGGACGTCATTAAAATGCCACTCCCGTAATTAAACCAAACGCCCGCCCGTTACGCGGCCCCAACCTGCAGCAAACAAACCGCCTCTCTCTCCGCTCCCCCGCTCGGCCGCTACAAACACGCGCTTTACCCCTTCCCCTTCTTGCTCTTCCTCTCCCTGCTGTGCTTCTCTCTCTCTCTCCTCTCTCTCTCTCTCTCCTGTGGGCGAAGAGCCATGTGGGAGCTCCGATCCGAGATCGCGGAGCTGGCCTTCTGCAGGAGTCCAGGGTTCCTGCAATTGGAGAAACTGCACCTGTGCACCTGTGAATCGTCATCTGTCTCCAGACCTTCCAGTGTTCGTTCTATTCTTGGGGAGGGTCATCTTGGTGGGGGTAGGGGGTTGGTTTTTCCTGCTGGAATCTGCGCTTCGAGGGGTGTCTTTTTTGTTTTGGTTTTTGGGGTCGGTTTCTTGTTTTTAAGGGACGAAGCAGGGAAGGGATCAGCGGGAGGCAGACATGAGGTTGGACGGGGAAGTACCGTCGTTCAGGAACGATGAGGAGGACAAGGAGAGAGGGCGGCGGCCGCAGAGGCTGGTGGTGGGCTACGCGCTGACCTCGAAGAAGGTGAAGAGCTTCCTGCAGCCGGAGCTCGAGCGACTGGCTAGGTAATGACACGACGTGTGCGGGAAATGTTGTTCATCGTGATTGGGGGTTGCCGATCGGTGCGGCTCTGTAATCCATCTCCTTGGGGTTCTCGTGTTCCATTTCTTTCCTTTTTTTTTTACCCCGACGCGTTGTTTTGAAGGGTTTGTCTTTTTGCCTCTAGACGCGTCCAGAAGAACACGGGAAATGTGGGTCTTCCCGTTCGGTGTCGTTGGTGTTTCAATCAAGGGGTTTTAAGTTATCTTACTTTGGTTTTAACTCTTTTGCGTAGCAGAAACAATGGCGGCTTCCATTCTGTTTGCTCTGATCGTTGTTGTTTTTTTCTTTCCTTTTCCCGCTGATCACCGTTGCATTGATCCACCAGTTCTCGGTTCTCTGTCTTCTGGAGTATTCTTATGGGAAAAAAAACGAAAAATTTGAGGTGCCCTACTTTTCGGATCACGGAATTTGATTATTGGGTGGTTGGTAGTGGTTGTAATGCGCACGAGCGCGCGGTCCAGTGGGCTTGTACCGTGCCTTCACCCATGGACACGCGGGCATACATACGTAGACCGGATCTTTGGGCATCCTGTTGAGAGGGGTGCCCACGGCATCGGGGTCCACCTGAGTACAAAATATACTTGGGTTCCCCTTATCTGACACTTTCTGGCAACTGCCTCTCGAGGAGCTGTGAATTTACGCCTTTCTCGTGAAGTAGATTACTAATATCTGCTTGTGTTATTGCTATAGGAGCTATTACTGGGAAGGGTTGCACTTTTTTCTATTGATTTAGTTGATGTGCACTGTTGGGGGAGGGACTTTGGAAACTTGTGGTTCTTGATCTGCTGTATGCATCCTGGTCCTTAATTTTGATTGCCCTATGCTCTAAGTTGGTTGGCAATAACAAATAAGATGCTTTTGTTTCATTCTGCTGATGTTTAATTTGGACATTATAACACCTGATCTAAAGATTCTGCCCTATACATGCAATTAGGAGCAGAACACAACTGTGGTGACGAGCTACTTTGAAGGTTATTTAATGGTCGACAGACAGAATATCATTGTGTTTTGTCGGTGGCGGTTGTTATCCCACATTCATGTACTTTGCTTGTCATGTTTGAGTAGTTTCTGCATGTTGCTTACATTATGAAGCATGTGCGGGTGCAGAGAACAATTTTGCCAAGTTAATGTATAACTCAGGGTTGCTCTGACTTGTATGTTGAAAATGGTTGTACTGTTGAAAACCCTTCATTATCAGGACTGATGTTCTTTGTTGGTTCGCTTTTGTCAACCCAATCATGCCTCACTAATTTTCTTGTACTCATCTTGCATAATTTATCTTTTTCAGTAAAATGTACTGACTATGGTTATGTTACACTGTTTATATCATGTTTCTAAAGACACATATCCCACCTTCCTTGGTAATAGTTCAGATATTAATTTAAAATAGCATTATTTTCTGTCACATTGAACTTTCACCACTTACAACCTCAGTGTGGTCGTTGCTCGGTCTTGTGTCTTAGTTCTGTATTCTGTATTTGCATTATGTTTTGTTTCACTTTTGTACTGATTTCATGTTTTCCTCGTTCTGTTCCTCTTTGGAACAGTGGTTGTATGTGTTATTATCCTTTATTCTGTTATTTAATGGATTGTAACCTTTACGGTTTCCTTCAAAAAGACATTGGCCTTTCACCTTATCCATATGTTACTTGTTCTGGTGTTCTCTGCCTATGTCTCAACTGTAAATTATCAAGGTGGCCAGATATTTTGCAAATTTTATTTGATTTTTCCTCATGGATTATTGAAAGCATACTTAGTCCTTTGATATTTCTTAAGATACTCAATATGCACCTGTTATAGAAAGCATTCTTGGTTATTGGGCTTTTCATTTTACTCTATAGCTGAATCAGCTAACGTATAATATATATATATATATATATATTTATCTAGAATATGAAACATAATCACTTCCCATGATTGATTATGGAGTCCTTCAAAAATATCTTGCAGGAAGGAGGGGATTTCATTTGTTGCTATTGACCAAAATAAGCCTCTTTCAGATCAAGGACCTTTTGACATTGTTTTACATAAGGTCAGTTTCCTCATTTCGATCCATAATATGTTACAAGGCCCATGAAAATTCTGTTTGGTAGTTGATTGCTTCACTGATTTTCCGAATGATTGTCATGGCCTAGCAATTGTTTTATTTAGATTGTTATGCTGCATCGATTATGCTGATATTTACAAAATGATGTACTTTTTTATTTTCTCATGCAGCTTTCAGGTAAGAAGTGGTGCCAACTTCTTGAGGTTAGTTACTTATCACTTATTCAATTATGTGCCTGGTTCTCCTCAATTTCATTTACGACTATATGAATGCATTAGATTTCAATACGCTGATACCTATTGTGAATGGCAAGCGAAGAATACTTTAGTCGAAAGCTTATACATGCTGACATAACTTGCAGAGTGCTTGCTCTTTGCTGTCGTCATGAATCATGATCAGATAGTAAAATGGTGAAGCCTCAGGAATTCTAAAGTATGAGGATTGTACCATCTGTGACTGGCTAATCTAGCCTATGATATGGTTGGTGGCTTGTTCAGGTTGATAACAGTAGCTGAACTAAATTCTTTGTTTTTGCAGAATGTATGCAAATATATCATTGTTTGGGAGCTCTTGAATTCTCTATCTGTTATTAGGAAGGACTTTGACTTCTTGGGTCTAAACACGAATATAACATTTGATAAAAACCTTTGGCGGAAAAAAGATTCATGTAGCCGACCCCAAATAATGGTATAAGGCTCTGATGATGATTAACAGCAACACCCAGGTTTCATGATATTGTAAGGTCATTTGTGGAATATCATGGATAATTCACTCTCAAAAGTTCACATCGAACGCTGTCAAATTTGAAAAAACAAAAGCAATTTTCCCATGTCTTGTTAACAATGTATTATACATGCACGTGATAGTGTGGGTTGACAGCTAATTCTTTCACATATTAACAGCAACATCCAGGTTTCATGATATTGTAAGGTCATTTTGTGAAATATCATGGATAATTCACTCTCAAATTTCACATGGAACACAGTCATTTTTTTTAAAACAGAACAATTTTCCCATGTCTTATTAACAATTTACTATACATGTGCATGATAGTGTTTATTTTCATCATTCATGAAGGTGAATGTTATGTTACAATGTAACTAACAGGTTCACATGGTAATGCATCCTTGACAAATAAGAAGAATGTTATTGTTTGATGGCTTTTGATACTATGAGCATTGCCATGCAGATGCACATAAAAATTAAACTCTGGACATGCTTTTATGGATGGCCGTTTACCTAATTTGATAAACATGCTCATCCAAATATCCAATCACCTCACCATGTCGAGGAGCAGAACACATAAGTAGTTGAATTTACAGCTGATAATCTTATGAGATATCAACCATCAAGGGCCATGTTAAGATATTTTGTATGTACTGTATTGAAGCCCTTAAGGTTTGAACATGTCACCATCTCGAGGAGCAGACACATAATCTTGGTTTGAATAAGGACAAAAAGCAATGAGAAATAAGATAAATCCAGAAGCATAGTGCACTTTCACAAATTTTCTATTTGCTGGATATTTCGAATCAGAAGTGGTTCAGCATTGACTTTCTCAAAACCTATTCATGCCTTTGAACTTGGAACTTGGTATCAGTGGGAAGATGTTAGGCAGGAATTAATTTGAATTCCATATTTAATTTGAAAACATAGATCAGTTTGATCGTTCTGTAAGACAATAGTAATCTGGTTGGCATTTTCTGCTTATTGATTGGAGAAAAATGCTTGCCTTTTGATGCAAGTATTTTACAGATATATAACTACTGGTAACATGTAGGTGGCCTTCATGTTAGATGCAGGTTCTCTCTGTATATAATAATATGAATTCTATAAGGTTAGATTCTGTAATCATTAAATGCAAAATACATTGTTCATTAGAATTGGAGGATTATTGAGTTTTGGGGATATGTGCAATTTTTTGTTATTTTATCATTTTATACAGCATGATGAAGAATATTAAACATCCTTTTTTCTTGGTTGAAGGATTATCGTGAACAACATCCAGAGGTGACTGTCTTAGACCCACCAGATGCCATCAGACATTTACACAATCGGCAATCGATGCTTCAAGATGTGGCTGATATGAACTTGTCTGATAGCCATGGTAATTCCTGCTTTAACATGGCATTCTGTTGCCGTAAAAGCCTTGGAAATTGTGGGCATGGTACTTTGATTTCTTCCAGTTTCCATCCTTTAGGAAGAATTATCTTGCATTGGGCTTTTATTAAAAAACTTATTTCTTTTAAGTTTCAACTCTACATTTTTGTGTGCTTCTGTTGGTTTTTTATTTATGTGGATCTTGTACAAACTAACATCTTTTTTCAATCATTGAAAAACTTTTTTTCAATATGTCACTGTAGGAGCCTGAACTATACAAAGTTACAAACAGATGAAATGAAAACATTATGCTTATATCTATTTTTTTTCCTTCTGTTCTTTTTCCGCTTTACTTTTCTTGAAAGTCAAAGCATATTCATCAGAGTCAAAAGAGTGTAGGGCTTACACCTGTGTATATATGCATGTTCAAGACAGGAAAACTCCATAGACGAAAAAACTTGCCCTCATGCCAATGCATATTTGCCATTGCTTGTTGAAACATCTCTACCCTTAACACACCCAGCTCCCAACCTTTCTTTTATTGGAAAACACCGTCAGACAATCTAACATCTGCAACAGAAGCTCTCGGGTAGTGCATGTTTTATATACCTAAAAATCTGTTTATTTGTGATTGAAAACAGAGTTTTTGTTATACATCTTGTGTGTGTGATTGAAAACTGAAAATTTGGACTCCCCATTGACTGGGAAATCATTAAGGGGCTTAGCTATGCAACTATGCTTACATTTTGCCCTCCCAACAACATCTGAATTAGGTAAAGAAGAGTGTTTGCAATTGAACAATAGCTATTGATACTAAGTTCATGTTATTGTTAGCCTTTAATTTGGGCGCCAACTTACAAGTCCATTCACTGGTCTTGACATCAGTTTCCTTTTTATCTTTGGATTGGATATCCAGTTTACCATCGCCATCAGGCAGGGATGACTGTCAAGATTGTAGTCTACTTAGTTTTTGTTCAGTAAGTAATGGTTGGGATGTACTTGATGAAAATTGAAAACATTAGTAGTTGGATGTATTTCACATGCAGAATAACCCTAGTTTCCTTTGGATTATAATCACAGGTAAAGTTGGTGTTCCGAAGCAGTTAGTTATCACCAAGGACCCGTCATCCATCCCTGAAGCTGTCTCCGAGGCTGGGCTGACTCTTCCATTGGGTAAGTTGTTTTTTTCCCGCATTTAACGAGATTGATACTGCCAACAGCGTGCATTACCAATATGCAAACAACAAAACTGACTTTAGGAAGTGGTAGAAAGCTATAAAGAAAGCAATGATTTGAAAACAACTCAACAAGCATCCAAACTGACATATTAAAGATATCAAACAATCGGAAAATTGCACTTTTTGGGAATTATTTACTGAATTGCCACTCTTGTTTTGGTAACTTTTGATAACCTTCTTAAACTAAAATAGTGGAGTACTTATCCTCTATTCAATAAATGGCGAACAGTAATACAGTATGTTCCTCATCTCTAAATTTGAGTCCTTGGACAGATTCCCCCTTGTAGAATGGTAATGGATTACCTATTCTGTGAACTTCAGACACAGGATTGACATCCTTACTTTCACTCTCCCTTCCATCTTCCCCTTTCTATCAAGAAGTTTTCCTACACTTTCCATGTGACAATTGTGGGAAATTTATCATTCAAATGTGTCCTGTACACATTTTTGTATAATGGTCAATGACATGAGTTAGTTGGGCCTTTCTAAAGGGTCTTGCATTATTAGACAAGTAGGCTCTGGGAACTAGAAATAAGTCTGGAAGGAAAGTTCCAAAGATTTTTCTATATTGATCACCCTATTTTGCAAATAACTTTCCTTGATGCCGAAGGGATAAGCGATTGAAGTGTATCTTGAAATGCATATACTTTACTAATTTGTACGATCATGAGACATACTTCACTGTGCAATGTCAAAGAATCCAATTCTTGATCTTTACTTTGGTTTGTATGTCCACTGTTCCTGTCGGTGGTTGCCTAGGAGCTGTGTCTGATATTTACATGCTAAATTAGTAGAAACCCATGCGATATTTCCCATGTTTCATAGTGTCATTCTCTTCTGTTGTAAAAGAATGTGCATGCAGACATGTGAAAGCAGTGTTTCACACCTGTAGCCTTGTGCAATTTGGCTGCATATGACGTTCTTAGATTTGTATGGTTATCTAACTTGAGACAATGATTTCATTATATGACAACTGAGGGTATTGTTACACCATATATTGTTGTATGTGAATTATTGACGTGATCTTTAATAGCTTGAGAGCACTCGTATTTTCCTGATTGCATATATAGCTTAGTAGAAACCCATGCGATATTTCCCATTTTTCATAGTGTCATTCTCTTCTGTTGTAAAAAAATGTGCATGCAGACATGTGAAAGCAGTGTTTCACACCTGTAGCCTTCCTTGTGCAATTTGGCTGCATATGACGTTCTTAGATTTTGTATGGTTATCTAACTTGAGACAATGATTTCATTATATGACAACTGAGGGTATTGTTACACCATATATTGTTGTATGTGAATTATTGACGTGATTTTAATAGCTTGAGAGCACTCGTATTTTCCTGATTGCATACTAGCAGTTTCTAGTGATAAATAGCAAGTTACAAAGGATTACTTATCAGTGGTTTCCCCTCCTTTCTGTTGTCTTTTGTGCAGTTGCCAAGCCGTTAGTTAATGATGGAACTGCAAAATCGCATGAGCTCTCTCTTGCTTATGATCAGTTCTCATTGTCACTGCTTGAACCACCCTTGGTTCTCCAGGAATTTGTCAACCATGGTATATTGTCAAAATCTAGAAATCTCGTTGTTTGAATGACCAGCTAAAGCATCAGAGTTTAATTTTCCTGTGCATGTGTCTATGTGATTTTAGGTGGTGTCCTATTCAAAGTTTATATTGTCGGGGAAGCTATAAAAGTTGTGCGGCGATTTTCTCTTCCAGATGTCAGTGAGCATGAGCTTTCAAATAGTTCTGGTGTCTTCCAATTTCCAAGGGTCTCTTGTGCTGCAGCTTCAGCAGATGATGCTGATCTGGACCCTGGTGTTGCTGGTAGGCTGCTAAATGCTTCCATTCATCTTTGACAGTGGCTGCTAAGTTTTCTCTTGTGATGTGGAACGTTGACTTTTATTGACATCGTATATTTCTCTCATTTTCCTCACTCTGGTGCAGAGCTCCCACCGCGTCCATTGCTGGAGAGGCTTGCAAAGGAGCTACGTCGGAGACTGGTGACCTGCATTCTGTTTTGCATTGTCACAGAGGCTGGCTCTATTTCTTGTGTGTTTGACATGTTCTTTTTCACATGCAGGGTCTCCGATTGTTCAACATTGATATTATTAGGGAGCACGGTATGAAGAATCGGTACTATGTCATTGATATCAATTACTTCCCTGGTGAGCAAAATCGGCTGAGTTATTATTTGGCTACTAAAATTTGAAACCTATTTAGCAAGAACTCATGGCGAAATGAAAATAATTTCTTTTAGAGTTTAAGTGTTGGTATTATGGGCTTGATTCCAGCTGAAAGTTGGCTTTGGCTTTGTCTGTCTGCATGGGTCAAACTTTAATGGATACCCTGGCCACATTTTTAAGGCTAAGCGATGTCTGAGGTAAAATCCAGGACTCACTGGATCTTCACATCCACTTCCATCAAATGTAGGGTCGGACTCTGTTAGAACATCTCACCACAGAGTTACGAGTAGTCATGCGCCCTTCTGAAACCAATCTTCTACCCATCGCCTTAAACTATAATCTTTGCTGGTTTTACTCCAACTTATGTTCTAGTTTTTTGCTATCAAAATCATCAAGTCACCTCAGTGTACTGAAACAATCCTACTGTTGCAGGATATGGAAAAATGCCAGGATATGAGCAGATATTCACCGACTTCTTAGTAGGCTTGGTTCGGAGCAAGTACAAGAGGCGACAGATCATCAGCTGAAGCTCGCATAATGAAATAACGAATCCTGCTTGCACTGCAGATGTTGGCAGGTGAAGAGATCCATTAGTTGTCCAAAGGATGCTGCTAGAGATTGACAACCCGAAGGTGGGTGGTTTGGGAATCCCGTCGCCCTATTGCTGTCAGTTAAATAACCAGCACTCTTTTTGTAGGTCAATATACATACATATATGCAAGGGCAATAACATCCCTTCTTTTAATAGTCTCAGCCATTCTTTTTCCCGTTCTTTCAGAATTGCATTCGATCGTATATTTCTATGGGTTTTTTTTCTTCTTGGTCAGAATGAGAAGCATATATGTAACAAGTATTATTTGCTCCTTGTTTTGGTGATTTTTTTTAAAATAAATAAAGTTCTCGGATTAGTGTCTTCTCTGTGATTAATCAGTGATGAACCAAATCGGTTCACAAACTTGTCTTTTCATAGTGGATGTCCGAAAAATCTGTCTCCTAGTAAAGGTCTGTGCTTGAGTAGTAGTTGTTGCATACCTTTGAAAGTATCTAGCAAATGTTGACACGAGGTATGCAACACTCCATGTGATTAGTTTATATGGAAGTGAGAAGATTTTAGACAAAGACATACCTTTTGTTAATCTCTCTCTCTCTCTCTCATATTTTGTCATTTTATATGTGGACTATATGGGTCTATTTCTATTGCGTTGAGATTCTAAGTGTGCAACAAGTGTTCTCTTTGTTGGGTTTGAACATTGTCACAATTCATAAGTTTTCATAATTGGGAGCCTACCTTCTGTCCCAAATTACGGAAAACCAAATTTGGGAGGGTATAAAGGCGATGAGTAAGCTAATGAGATTTCACAGAAAGGAATAAGAAGCAATATCTTATAGTTATGGTGCTTTACATGAAATCAAAATAACCACTTAGTTGAATCTTATATATATATATATATATCATCTCAATAATAGGGTAATCACACAGAGGATAGACATCTCACAAGCCTCATTGATTCCTTCATTTGTCTTTGGAACTGTTTCCAACTCTAAAAATTTGTGCGGACGCCAAGTGAGATTTGATGACACTTCATTATTATTATTTATAGTTTTAATTTCACAACTAATCCTGTATGAAAAACAATTTCTACAAAAAGCAATATTTACTATCAGTCTATGACCTATTTGTCACTGTAAACAACTGTTCATCACTATTGTCCATTAAAAGAGTGACAAATAACTATTAAGGGTGACAAATATGTTATTAAGAATGACAAATGACTATTAAGAAAACTAGGTTTGACGGGCAGTAAATATTTTTCCTCCATGAAACGATTAAGAGGATGATTTGATAATTGCTCGCCCAAGGGATTTTAAATTTTAATAGAACACCTTATTTATATTCTGCATCTGATTTATCTCATAGATGCATCTTCTTACTACTTGCATTCTCCCATCTCTAAGATCCCAGCACATCTTATTACCCATCACAATGGGCACAGCATCCTCGAATTATTCCTTTCTTTTTTTTTTAAATTCCTCCTTTCACCAATCCATCAAATAAAGCTGGAAAACTCGCAACATCCGGACTTTCCACACTTGTTAGATTATAACAATCGGATATAAAATTCTAAGATCTTTTAATTTTACTGTCTTAGTACAAAACTTCTTATTCTTAAGAAATCCCAGTTGAGTTGATCGGTTAGAACTCTTACTTAAAAGCAGGAGATCTTGAATTCGATTCCTGAGAAGGGGGGGGGGATTTATTTGATTTACATATAATCCTCGAGAGATTTATCTGATTTACATGCAATCCTCGAGGTGTGTAGATCCGAAATTTTTTCAGTCAAGTGAGGTAAAGACAATACAGATACACGGAAAATAAGAGCTGCCATGTTTCTGACCTTAGAGTTCACGAATACTAATCTCCGAGCCCACAAAATCACACGGACGAGATTTCCTCGTTACCCAAAAAAAAAAAAAAAAAATCTTATTCTAGTAGGACAGACACAACCTGATAAGCTATAAAAAGTTCAGGTTTCTTTGATAATCTTACAAGTCACCCACTTTGTCTGGGAAATAAGTTCTGTTCCAATAGAGAGTTTAGCAGTGCTGATAGCAAGAATTTAACTTTGGTTATATAACACACCATTTATTGGTTATAAAATATTATAAGTGCTGTTCCTTTCATTTCAAAAAAAAAAGTGCTGTTCCTTTATCTGAGAGGATGAATTCCATTAACCTATTAGTAGTTTATCAGAGACTTTCATGCTATTCTAGGACCTCATCTACCTTCTAATTTTCATCTATCAAATTGACTGAGTTTTATTTGCAGATATCATACTCAATTTCTTCAAAGTAAGACGACGAAATCACGTACACGGAAAGTAGGAGTTGCCAAGTCCTGATTTTAGAGTTCACGAACATCAATCCCTGAGCCCACAAAACCACACGGGACGAGATTTACTCGTTACCAAAAAAAAAACTATCCAGGATTAAACTATCTGAAGAAAAAGACTATCAACAAATCAAAACAATTCTTAGTTATTAAGACTGTGAACTTAAAAGGTGATTCGATAAGGAAGATAGCTTATCGAGACTTTATCAGCGCCGAAAGGCCGGATATGGCTACCCCAATTGCAGCACAAGAAGAATGACATGCCCCGAATTCAACTCTCCAACACCCACAAACTGCAACACACACACTTGTTATTTAACAACCAAGATCACATAGGAAATCAAAGAAGACAAGCTTCTCACAGTGCCGACAAGATATAACAGTGCAAAATAATGTGGAAAACCAGATGGCCAATATATTAAAACAGGGTTTGTCAACAAAGAGAGGGTTCTGTTAACATTGGGTTGAGGACCTAAGCCTGACAAGTTCAACAAACATTCCAAGTGGAGGCAAAATTTTGAGCACATGGCCACCAAGCTGACTGACTAGCCATCCTACATCTGCTGCTGCTGATCTTTGCCGCTTTGTTGTCAACGGTACTGAAAAATGCGAAAATAAAAAGGGGCTTAGGTTCATATTCTGACAATTTAATCATATCGACGAGTAAACAGGAAGTAGCATAACAAGGTTCAAAAACTCGGCTGGATCGGGATTGAATCGACCGGTCCGGGTCTGTTTTGGGCCGCCCGATCCGATCCGGGGTAACCCATCCGGTTCTAGCGAGCGGATCGGACTGGATAGCGTAGGCTCGGCCGGATCGCCGAGCCCAACCTGATCCCCCTAGGATTGGGCCGATCCGGTTCAAATGGCTAATTTGAAAACTAGCCATTTCTAGCTGTTGGGGGGCGCTCCCCAACGGCTAGAAACGGCTAGGTCTATATAACCACCACCCCCCCCCCCCCAAAGGCCCCCATTGTGTTCCAAACTCAAGTGTTGAGTTCTCTTCCCCTCCTACCAACCTTTGAGCATTCTCTCTCTCTCTCGGGCGCTCTTTTACAATATGGCGAGGCGATCTTTCACTCTCTTGCTCTTCGTCTTCGGACTCTTTCTCACTCTCACACTCTCGGCCCGGACTCTTAGCTGCGAATTCTCTCTCACTCACACAATTCACATAGTCCGATTCGCATTCACATAACTCATATGAGTCATATGACTCATATCAAGTGCCTGAAATACCAAGATACACACTCATTACTATCATATATGTGAACAAGGATGCATATAGTCAATATTTGACTCAATATGAGATATATTACTAACATTATATGTCTTGGACAGATTATGTAGTCCTTATGTCCAGACAATATAATGTGCGGTTTCAATAAATGTAAGTTCATTCCTTTTCCTCCCACCCATGATGTATCATATTTTTTTTTCATGTATTTCAGTTAATAAATACAATAATTTTGTTTTTCCTATTTTTTTTCTTTTTTTTCAATTTTTTTGAGGGGGCCAATCCAACCCCCATTGGCTCGGCCGGGCCCGACCGAGCCGGGATCGGGTTCAACCGATCCGATTGGTTTGGGGCCGGCCGATCCGGGACCGATCCCGGGTTCTTGAACCTTGAAGCATAAAAGTTTTGTTTTGTTTTCCTTCCATCATATACATAGCCCATGAATCAGTCAAGTACTTAGCACCAATAGTTGTAAGATAAATTAAGTACTACAGCTTCATTACAGCTACAAATGTGCTTTTTAGGTCTGCGTACCACAAATATATGCAGGCTAGGCAAGGAAAATACACAATATAGGAGTATGCTTAGAAAAAACCACTTGAATACTTGCCAATTTATGGTAGCTATTCCAGTTTCACCATGTACTCCTTAAATCAATTGAATGATTGTCCAATGGGATTACCTTGAGAAAGCCGATCTCCTTGGCATTGCTACGGAAGCACTGCCTGCAGCACATTAATCCATACTTCCGAATCACGGCATGAACGTTGCCGCATACACGGCTGCAGAAAAAGTCCCAAAAATAAGTAGCCATGAAAAGGGCATATGAACCACCAAACAATACCCATAAATATGGCTACATAAGAAACATCCATGGCAGAAACTGTGAAAACATAAACTTTTGCAAAAGCATAGAGGCCAGCTTTGGAGCAGAATAGGGATTCAAGACCACACATTAAACATTAGCTTGAAATGTATGCAATAACAGAGAAGGAAACACAACTCTGCCATGGCCGGTCCCAAGCCCGGATGAGAAAGGAGGGTTTGCATTAGGTCGACAGCCAGCAGTAAATAATGTCAAATCTTTACATGAATTCTGATCTAAATGATGATGATGAAAACACAACTGCAAATGGAGTAGTAGCTTCCAAAGGAAGAGGAATGTGTTTCGGGCCATCAACTCTCCTTATAAATGTGTAATAAAAAAAGACATCCTGGAACCTTAAAACTCACAAGACTTCTATATTGGAAAGGATTTCCAACTCTATCATCAGAGCATGAAATTGATCGATATCCAATCAGTAATCACCTCAAGTTCTACTCCAGAATGGGCATAAACAGGATCAAGTACTAATTCAAGGCCAGTCATCTCCTCTTAGAACAGCTGGCACCTAAAACTGAAAGGAAGAATCCACAAGAAGGGATGCCAATCATTTGATAATCTTTCCTTTCAAAAGCTTAAAAGAAACACCTATTCGTACACATCAATGACAGTATCACATACTTTAATCTTTTGAACTAAAATTACCAATGAAAGGTTTTCAAATTATCATGCAATCTACACGGGTTGAAATAAATGCTCTCCAATCTGTTCTTAGGCAATTATAAGAATAAATGGAGGTTTAGCACTATCCAATAACCTCTTAGTTGTCTGTTTCTGCAAACAATTTTGAAGCTAAGGATACAGCGAATTCTGATCCGACAGGTAACTTTTATGCTCGTACGCCTAGGTTCTATAGATGGTAAAACAACACTGTGGGAAGAAAACATGTGTTAGCCACGGGATACCTCCCTCCCAGAATCTTTCCTAGATGAAGCCACCACTCTAAAATCACCACCATCTAACCATTGTTGGTCTCTTTCCAATCAAAAAGTGAAGTGTTGAAGGTCACAATCTAGAAGCGACATGGAACACATCCGAGGCAGCCCAAAACTCCAGACAAACTCCACTTTTATCTATCAAGCTTTGCCTTTGCCACGGTCCAAGCCAACCTCAAACACAAAGCTAACTTCTCAAGTAAAGATTCACCTTCTCACGATCAGTTTCCCATAGGTTATCCAAACTGTTCCTATTATGCAGTAAAAACCCAGAACCAGACACCACTCCCCACCCACCAAAATCAAATCTTGGACAAAGAAAACAAGTCACCGCCGCAAAAGAACAAATTCGAACGGTAGAAAAGAAGAAAAGCCAATCCCAGATGTTCGACTTGAAACAAAGGGGTGGGGGGACAACTACAGGAAGAAAGGGGTTCTTCGTTACCAAGCCCTAGAGCCGGGGCCATAGGTCTTGGGGTGGGAGTTCCACACAGCCGAGTGCCCCATCGTTGTCCAGCCCGCGATCCGAGTAAGAACACTCGCACCGATCTCTGCCGCCGCAGCGGCCGCCACCTAGGAACGAAAAGGAAACCCTAACCTTGTTCTTGAGCTCGCGGTTGCGTGGCGGCGTGTCAAGATGTGAAGAGCACACGCCAACGGGTGGGGGAGGGCAGATTGGATGGTGGTGTTGAGCGATCTGTACCACCTGCGTGCTCATCTAGACACGACCAGACAAAACAGGTTTGGTCAATCGAAAGTTTAATGTCTATACCAAATTTGGTTGATTGAAAGTTTAAAATGACGGACCTATTAGACCTGTTTGGACCAAATAAAAAATTCAAGCCCGACCCAAATTTTCAACGGGTTGGACTTTTAGGCTCGTCTAAAAGTCCACGGGCTTAAAGAAGTGTGGCGGCCCGTCCAATGTTGGGCTAAACTCATGGGCCTATCGGGCCGGCCTGGCCCACTGACAACCCAAGTTGGATCATGACACTCGGTCGATCAGAGGGCGTCGGGGACACCGCGATAGATGGAGGTCCTCTGCCTTAAGCTATCCCCCGCCTTCCTTGTCTCAACCACGACTATGAGTGAACACGGGTTAGTTCGGCCTGGTTCGGCTTGATCTCAACCTCTAGGTCAGATTCGATGATTTCTACTTTTGTGCCCAAATTCTTCTTTGAGTGCGTGATTGTAGGTGCATGATCTTATCGATTATATGACACCTCTTCGGTCAAACAAATATTATTTTCGGCTCGATTATCGGAATCGTATATAACACCACAATTTGAAATCGACACTTTAAGACGCTCGATGCTTCTTACTACCTCTAACGATAAGACTCAATTTCGACTAAAACATCATTTATTTCTCTGTCTAAAAAAATAATTCTAGTAGATGTTCTCCATGTTTAGAAGATTTTTTAGCATAAAAATATGTGTAACATTTTTCTCGACTATACGACTCACTTGTGGAGCAACAATTTAGAGTTAGCCTATTACGACGGTCGAAAATTATGGTCATCTTGTCATAGTAATTCCTCCCCAGGTCGTAAATATAGGTGCATGACAATCGGCGATACATTCACCCCTTCTGACTTATTCTCACCCGTTCAATAAAATTGGTTGGAACTTTTTGCTCGGTTATTGAAATCATTTATAAGACCACAGTTCAGATCGATGCTCTAAGACGATTGACATGAGGCTAGTTTTATGAAATTCCATCTTAAGACCCAAATTCCTCTCCGAAGCGTGAATATAAGTACACGATTCGATCGATTATCACACCTATTCGGCAGAACGTGAATATTTCTTCATCTGGCGCTCAGAACTGCTTAAGAGACCCAAATTAGGAATCAATACTTCAAGTCGGTCGTCACTAGATTGGATTTGTAGATTTCTACTCTCGTGCCCAAATTTCTCTCTACGAGTGTGATCGTAGGTATATGATTTGATCAAATATGAAAATCCATTCGGTCGAACGAACATAATTTTCTACTTAGTTATCAGAATCACTTATAAGACCACAATTCAGAATTAAAACTTCAAGACGCTTGATGCATGTTACTACCTTTAGCAATAACACATCACTTTCGAATAAAAAAATCTTTTCTTTCTTTGTTTAAAATTACAATTCTAGTAGACATTCTCCATGTATAGAATATTTTCTAACAGAAAAATATGTGTAACATTTTTCTCGATTATACGAATCTCTTATGAAGACACAATTCAGAGTTGACCTATCACGATAGTCGAAAATTGTAATCATCATGACACAATAATTCCTCATGAGATCGTAAATATTGGTGCACGACCATCGACAGTACATTCACCCTTTCTAGCTTATTCTCACTCATTCAGTAAAAATGGGTAGAACTTTTATTCACTTATCAAAATCATTTATAAGATCACAATTTGAAATCGATACTCCGATATATTTGACATGAGGGTAATTTTACGAAATTTCATTATGAGGCCCAAATTTCTTTCCAGAGCGTGAATATAAGTACATGATTTGATCTATTATTAGACCCCTTTAGTAGAACGTGAACATTTCTTCCCTCGACACTCGAAACTACTTGCAAGATCCCAATTCGAAATCGACAGTTCAAGTCGATCGTCACTAGGTAGAATTTAGAGATATTTATTCTTGTCTTAAATTCCTCTCTGGGAGCGCGATTGTAGGTGTACGATCTGATCGAGTTATGACACCCCTTCAGTCAAACGGGTATGACTTTTTTCTCGATTATCAAAATTGCTTATAAGACTACAATTCAAATTGGTACACCAAAGCGCTCGATCCCTCTGACTGCCTTTGATGGTATGGCGTCACTTCTGATTAAAAAATTCTGCATTTATCTATCTAAAATTACAATTCTAATAGACGCTATCCATATTTGGAATATTTTCTAGCAAAAAAATATGCGTAACATTATCCTCGATTATAAGAATAACTGTGAAGCCACAATTCAGAGTCGACTTATCATGATGGTCGAAAACTATGGTCATCTTAGCCCGAAAATTCCTCCTGAGGTTGTAAATATAGGTGCACGACCATCGGCGATACATTCACTCATTCTAGCTTATTCTTACCCATTCAATAAAAATGACTAGAACTTTTCACTCACTTATCGGAATCATTATAAGACCACAATTTAGAATCGGTGCTCTGATCTATTATCACACCCCTTTGGTAGAACGTGAATATTTCTTACCCGACACTCAAAACTGCTTGCAAGATCCCAATTCGAAATCAACACTTAGAGTCATTCGTCATTAGGTGGGATTTAAAGATTTCTACCCGTGCCCAAATTCTTCTTTGGGAGCGCGATTGTAGGTGCACGATCTGATCAAGTATGATACATCTTTAGTCAAACGAGTATGACTTTTCGCTCAGTTATTGGAATATCTTATAATACCACAATTTAGAATCGAAGCATAGAGGCATTTGACTCCTCTTACTGCCTCTGATGGTAAGATGTCGCTTTTGAATAAAAAAATCTTCATTTCTCTATCTAAAATTACAATTCTTGTAGATGTTCTCCATATTTAGAAAGTTTCTAGCAAAAAAATATGCGTAACATTTTCCTTGATTATATGAATTGTTTGTGAAGCCATAATTCAGAGTTGTCCTATCATAACGATAAAAAACTATGATAATCTTAGTACAAAAATTCCTCTCCATGTCGTAAATATAGGTGCACAACCATGGGCGATACATTCATCACTTCTGACTTATTCTTACCCATATAGTAAAATCATCCAAACTTTTTGCACAGTTTTCGAAATTATTTATAAAACCACAATTCAGAATCGGGGCTCCTAGATGGTCGAACATGAGGTTAGTTTTATGGAATTCCATCTCAAGACCCTAATTCCTCGATGGAGCGTGTATATAAGTACACAATTTGATTGATTATCACACCCCTTCAGTAGAATGAGAATATTTCTTTGTCTGGCACTCATAATCACTTACAAGACCACAATTTGAAATTGACACTTTGAGTCGGTTGTTAGTAAGTCAGGTTCATAGATTTCTACTTCTGTGCCCAAATTCTTTTCGAGAGCGTGATTGCAAGTGCACGATCTGATCGAGTATGACACCCCTTCGGTCAAACGGCCATAACTTTTCGCTCGATTATCAAAAAATTTATAAGACCTCAATTCGGAATCGGCACTCCTAGAATCTCAATGCCTCTTATTGTCTCTACCGTCAAGACTTCACTTTGTGCATAAAATTCTTCATTTCTCTATATAAAATTATAATTCTAGTAGATGTTCTCCATGTTTAGAAGTTTTTCTAATAGAAAAAATGTGCGTAATATTTTTCTCGATTATATGAATCACTTGTGAAGTCACAATTCAGATTTGACATATCACAATAGTCGAAAATTGTTGTCATCTCGGCACGAAGATTCTTCCTAAGGTCATAAATATAGGTGCTTGACCATCGAAGATACATTCACAACTTCTAGCTTATTCTCTTCCCTTCATTAAAAATAGTCAGAATTTTTCGCTCGATTATGAGAATCATTTATAAGATCACAATTCAGAATTGACACTCCGAGACAATCGCCGTAAATTTAGTTTTATGAAATTTCATTTCGAGACCCAAATTCTTTTGTAGAGCGTGAATATAAGTACAAATTTTGTATATATATTCTCGTAGTTATGATAATTTTATAGAAGAAAATGACATAAGATAGAAAAATTATTGTCTGTATGTTCCTAAAAAAAAATAGCCATAGTGATACTCTATTCCAACCTGGCTACTCATTAAATTGACTTTAAAGTTGAAGTCAAATACCTGATGTCTCCAAACTTGAGAATGCTATAACTCAAAATTTTATTCTGCATCCAATTTGACTCTATAACAAAGAAATATAGTACTTTATATTAGTTGACCGCCATCCAAATAAAAAGTTAGGTATCTTTTGTCCAAATCATGGGGGAAAGTAGCTTCATATATTTAATTAAAATAGATTAGTATAATTTAATTAATGATCATTATTATATATGATAATCTCGTTAGATAGCTACGGTTTAGCCATGATGCCAATTTATATCATCTTAATATGCATTTATGTTGGCATTTTATTATAAATTGAAAGTACGATACTTACTCATTTAAGTTTTATACGTAATTATATTAATGTAAAAAATAACATCATACATTTAATTAAAATATATTAATATAATTTAATTAACGATCATTATTGCATATGATAATCTCATTAGATAGCTATTGTTTAGTTATGATGCCAATTTATATCATCTTAATATGCATCTATGTTGGCGTTTTATTGTAATATGGAAGTGCGGTACTATAATTTAGGTTTGGTACGTAATTATAATAATTTAAAAAGTAACCTCATATTTTTAATTAAAATAGATTAATATAATTTAATTGATGATCATTATTGTATATGATAAACTCATTAGATAGCTACGGTTTAGTCGTGATGCCAATTTATATCATCATCTTAATATACATCTCGGTAGCACATGAAAAAAAGAAATTAATAAAAAAAAGTGGTAGATGGTAACATATGATATAATAAACAGAAGTAAAGAAAAGTAGTGAAAATATAAGATAAAAACATTTTAAATATTGCAATACAAGAGTTGGGGGGGGGAGAGGTTTAATCCCTTTTCCCTACCAAAGCATAAAATCAAAAAATAAATTAACCCATTTTAACTTTTAAGATTAGCTCTTACGCTCCCAAAACAAAAAGTCCTTTAACCTAGCATAAAATTAACTCTCAAATTGAGTTGGGTTAACTCTAACCCTTTTTCAAAGAGTAAAAAGTACGGCTCAACATATCTAATACCATTCCTCAACCTTAATTGCATGAATTTATCTTCCATAGTATTGATTGCTACACAAGTGCTACTCTACTCCAAGGAGAAAGATAAAGATTTAATATACTTTTTATTGCACTTAAATATAATATAACTAGACATTAAACTCATGTGACACCCCTCATATGAAGGGTGATAAATAATAACATAATTATTGGATGCCACATAGATTTAATACCTAAATATATTGCACTTAAGTGCAATATAAAAGTACACTAAATCTTTCTCAAGGAGAAATAATTGTTGTCCTCCAAAGAGGGGCAACAAAGGTGACATAAATTGCCCTCCAAATAATTCTATGAGAACAACTTGCCACTTGTGAAACGGACAAGTCATGCCCGGGTGTCCCACCATTAGTGGGGCGCCTGGGCCCCCATATGCCACGCTAGCACCACACGTGTGGAGACCAGGTGCCCCACCAATGGTAGAGTGCCTGGGTAAAGATTAATCTTTTCTCTAATTCTATTGGTTGAAAAATCCAACAAAACCTTTCTCTTGGAGGGCAATCAAAGTCACCTAGATCTCCTACCATAAAACCCATGCTAGGTAGAAACAAGGAACGCCTTTCACATTCTGTCATGACTCAAGAGAGAATAATGCTGCAAACCATGCATCATTAATGGACTTATCCATAATACATGTCTGATAATACACGCAATCTGAGGATCTATGATTGGCAGCAATGGATATTATAACCTCCTCCATGGATATGTCGATTAGCAAGGATTACAGTCGCCATTACCAGCTTGCCTTCTACCAAGTTCAAACTTACAGCTATAATGCAACAACATAGTTCTATGATTTCCAACTCCCAGAAGCAACTTCATAACAGTCACACCATGTAAAACACAATACCACTGTCATCATCACTGAAGCTTCAAGAGAAGGGACTTTCTGAGCTTTGGGGCCTACGGTGCTCATACTTTAGATCAAAAGCTTCTCAATTGCATCCTAGCAATACACAATATCAAATCATTCCAAGACTTATAAAGGAGAAATGTGAAACACTGGATTAGCAAATAAGGGTACCTTGAGCTGCTGTATTTGTGATTTCAACTGGCTACCCTCGTTGCTCGTCACGGAGCAAGCAATCACAGGTCTAGTGACTCCGCATGCTCGACCAAGAGCTTGTTTGGAAGGAACAAAGACATAAGGTACATTCTGGCAGAAAGGACAAGCAAAATCCATTAGCTTATTGACATTGCATCTTTCATTCGCACGATACAATAGAATTACAAAGCTGTAGGTCAATAACTTAGGATAAACATAGTACTGTTCTATTATGAGACAAATGTATATCTTTAGAAGTCATCAACAATGATGCAAGATTACTTTTCATAAAGTTTATATTATACTAGTACAAATTCCTATATGTAAAGAGATGCTGAGGAAAGAAAGAGAAACACTGTATAATATCCACTAACAATTGAAAGTTGTAAATTTGGTTTGCAGGACAAACTATTTGTCAACATACAGTCACGATGCTTGTCACATCTCTAACACTAACAGCGCCCAATAATACTTCCATGGATCTTGATGGTGGAGCAAACTACACTTAATCAAACCTAATTTCACCAACGTCATCCATTAAGTGCCAGAATGCACAATCTGACCAGGCTATAGGGTGTTGAAGACAACTGAACAATTCTATACTGAGGTCAACAGGCTTTAGCTCAGTTGGCACAGAGGAGGCAGGAGAGGCATCACCCAGTTTTGAACCTGGGGTGCTGGGTTTTTTCTGAATTTGGATGAACATACTCAGCCACTGCAGCAGAGCACCCTCCCCCCACCCCGAAAAAAAAAAAAAACAATTCTAAACAGACCAAACCTAGCAATTACCCACTTTTCATATGTCAACTCCTTTCGGATAAAGATTGTGAAATAGCATGTTCAGTTTACAGCAATGGCGTACTTGTAAACTCATCCATCCCCCAAGTGATAAACTCTCTGATGCCATGATAGCATGGCATCATAGTTCAGTAAATGAGTTCTGAAATCATTGCCTAATTGTGGCTGCATCAGATATCAGTAAGATAAGCTACGTTATCAAAGGCAATAGCCTAGGCCATGAGGCGAGGAGAGGCGACGTATATTGCCTTGCCCCGGCCCATTTCGCCTCGGCGATTTCAAGTCACCAATTCCACCTTTTTTGCCCTTGTCCAGCCCATATATTGGCCCATAAATAGCCATTTGGCCTATTTATTTACTAGCAATTTAGTTTCTTAAATTTTAGTTATTTTACATATAGAAATGAATAGATTTAGTCAGTCATACAATAATTTGACATATATGAATGATTAATTTTATGAAATATACTAGTTTCATCTTTCATGCACATATTTAGGTGATATTTATAGATATATTCATATTTTTAACTAAATATATTATTTATAATATATCGCCTCAATCGCCCAGGCCATCACCTAGGCCTTTGAGGCTGAGGTGATCCCTTGAACACCTCAGTCGCCTCTCGCCTCTGACTACATAGGAGATAGGTCATGCTTCTAAGATGAATATCAGAAGAAAAAGGAGCTAAGACATTGTAAAGAAGCTGCCTGTTAGATTCAAAAGTTACAGCATTACGATCACGGCAAGCTTTGAGTACATTCCTTTGAGTTACAGCATTACCTAGGAAGACTGCATTGGACCAGACATGCCCTAGAACATGAGCAAAATGCTGGAAGGACGTAGTCACACAGAACAGTGCAAATGATACGATAGGCGATTCTTCTACTGCTACTATAAATTAAAAAAAGACTAATTAATAACGCAGACACACACAGGGAATGACTGAAAGCGGTACAATCATTAAGTCAGAATACATTCATAGGCAAATGCTAAATGACCTTTCATATAGACATCTGTGATCAGACAAACATGTTTCATTAGTACATCACACCATAAATAGTACTATCTGTATGGGCTCACAATACTAGCTCACTTCTACACGTCCATATTTGCGAAAAGTGCAACTCATGCCCACGACAGGAATAAATGGGCAAAAAGCAACTACGGTTCACGGCCTCAAGTAAGAAAACATGAATCTTCAACAAACAAACTGAACAAGATGAAAGCAAAAACGGGAAATCACCTTGTCCTCAGCGAGCAAGGGCAGGTGGAGGAGGATCTCAATGGGTTCGGTATCTGCCGCCATCACTACGAACTCCGAGATGCCCCTGTTCAGCGTCTTGGTCGCTGTCAAATCACAAAAAGGGGGTCACAAAGAAGACCAAATGCCTGTCAGTCCACGCGCACACCATCCGAACCAATCGGAAGCATTGGCTAAGGAAGAAACTCGATCAAACAGCACGGTCTCGGAGAGACGAAAAGAAAGGTATAAAGCACACAAAAAAAACCTTCGTTGGCACCCTTCTTGAGCTGCTTGTAGTTGGCGGCCTGCTGGATGAGGTCCAATATGGTGATTGTGAGCTGCGCATCGGCCAAAGGGTACGCCTTTGGATTCACTGCCTCGTTGCTCTGCCAAAAGAAAAAAAAAAGAGATTAAAAGCAAACGGGAGTTAACCAAGAACAGCAGCAACAGCGGGACGAAGAGAGAGAAGAGGAGGCCGAGGGGGAGCGATTCGCACCATTTTCTCTGCTGCTCGCGCTTGCAATTAGGGTTTCGATTGCTCGCTCTTCGAACACCAGCAGCGATGGCGGAGGGCTTCTTCTGTTTAGGGTTTCGCAGGGGTTTTAGCGCCGCGGAAGCAGGAGATGGCGGCCAAAAAAGGGGGAAGGCTTCTGCCCTAGATTCTCGCACGTGTCGGTCCCGCTGCACGTGATGGGGATAGCGTCCATTTTCCCGCACGTGACTGGGGGGTAGTGGGTTCGCGCTGGCAGGCACATCGGAGAGTTTTTAGTTGGATTTTTTTGCGTATATACTAATATTAATTCATTTTATTATACCAAAAATTTATTAGATAAAAATTTTCACCAAAAATCTTTCAACTTTTAAAAATTATGAATAAAAATACACGGCGTGATTTTATCTATTAGAATGAACCATAATAATCCTTCATATTAAAATATTCTACTTACGTTTTAAGGAGTAAAAGTATTTAAATAATATCTAAAAGTCATTAAAATAGTTAGTAAAAATATTTCAAATATATTCTACTACCTCTACTGCATCACTTCATATGTAGACGACTATTGTAGCCGTCTATATATAAATTTTTTTAGACTGCTACAACAGTCGTCTACATATAATTTTTTTTAGATTGCTACAGTAGCTATCTACATATAAATTTTTTATAGACGGCTACAGTAGCCATCTATGTATATTTTTTATAGACGGCTATAGTAATTATCTACATATCTTATTTTTAAAGACGGAAAGATAGTTGTCTACATATATTGTTTTTTTAGACAGATATTAAAGCCGTCTACATCATGGTTTGCCGAATCGGAATCGGAAGGCGAATCGGGTTGCTCCTGATTGACCCCGATTTCCCCAAAATCGGTCCAAATCAGACCATTCGCGTGGGTATATTTGGACCGATTTTGGGGAAATCGGGGTCAATCAGGAGCAACCCGATATATATATATATATATAAGGGAATCGGGGCGAATCAGGGATCGAGTTTTCCATGATTCGCACCGATTCAGGGGAATCGGGCTGATTCGCCCTGATTCGGAAAACCCTGGTCTACATATGTTGTTTTGTAGACGGATATAAAATAGCAGTATATGTATCTTTTGGTGACAAACTTTTCCTTGACGGCTTTGTAGGTTGATTACAAAATTTTTTATAGACGATTTTATTATTTTTGTAGACAGTTTCAAGCTGTCTACGTATCATATTTTTCTAGTAGTGATAATTATATACTTACAAGTGACGACGGATGCAAAAAAAAGACAAAATCATCTACCAAAGTTTTTATTGTATATACAAAAACAAGATGAATTACGATCAAATTATACTTTAATAGAGTATAATAGAAAAAAAGTTCTTAATTACCCTACTAACTAAGGTTAATCATATCGCACTGCATCCTGTCCCCCCTCCCTCGCTCCCCAATCTCCCCACCGATGCAACCCCTGTCGCGCAGTCCTCCCCTGGCTCCCCCCTCCACTGCAACCCCACTAGACACCACGTCGTGTCGACCATATCTAGTGCCGAAAAAGTTGTGGCATAGTTCAACACGCCGTCCTACATCGATTTGGTGCGATACAATAAACCTTGCTGTTAACTAAGAGAAAGACTTATTATATTTTCACATTGTACTTTAAGTGTAATGTGACTATGCAACAAGTCTATGTAGCATCTAACAATTGGATGACCACTTTATCACTCCTCATGGGAGGGGTGTCACATGGGCTTTTGCCTAGTCAATGTGCAAGTGCAATAAGCCTTTCTCGTTAACTAAAGATGCGGAGCAAAATTGGTCAGATCAATAAATCAGATCGGATCGGCCAATCATGTAGTGCCGCCGTGCCAATTACGTCTTAATTAGGCCTTTATCTTCTAGTGCCGACTCACGGCCCTGGAAGCTCCCTCTCCCTCTGCCTCCCCGGTGCCTCTTCCCCCTCCTCCTAGTTTCCCCTTCTGATCCCCTCCCTCCTTGCCCTCTACTCCTCTCTCACCGCCCTCGTCGTCATCTCTATACCTTCCCTGCGGGGCAGCGGCAACGGCCCCCTCTTCTCCTCTCCCGACTCACTCTACTCTCTCCCTCTTCTCCTCACAGGCCTTGTCTCCCCCCCTTTGCCCTCATGTCCCTACTGCTCACCTCCCCCCATCTTGTGCCATGTCTCCCTCCAACTCTCCTCCATCTGCACCCTCTCCTTCCAGTGTCTCATCCAATTTCACTTCCTTTGGGAATTCTCCGTGCTCAATTGTAGCAAATTTGACGATGGAGGAGTAGTAGAGACAACTAAAATGGATGATGGGGGTAGGAGGAGTTGGTGACGAGAGCAAAAAATAAGAAGGGAAGGGTGGCTCTGAAGATATTGTCGCTAACAAGTAGGGGTGTAAATGGAACCTGATATTTCGATATTTCGACCTGATTCTGATAAAAATTATCGACTTCGGAATCAGAATATGATACCGATAGTTTATCGGAATCGGTATCGGATATTCCGATAAGTTATCAGAATCGGAATCGGAATTGAAAAAATAATCAGAATCGGTATCGGTATCGGTTATTCCGATAAATTATCATAAACTCAAGGTAAAATTATGGTAAACATCTTACCTTATTAGAATTTCGGTTCCAATAATGTTATCGGAATCGGAACGGAATCGGAACTAACCATTCTTATCGGAATCAGAATCGGAATCATATTTCGGTTATCGAAATCGGAATCTGTATTTCTGATTCCAAACCCGACCCGTTTGCAACCCTACTAACGAGCATCCGGGCAGGTGACCATGGCTTCGACTGGCTCTGGTGGTTGCCGTCGTAACCTCTGCAGGTTTCAGCTATGCGGCTGCGAGGGCATTGGCAACAGTGAGGCCTCCTGATCCTTCACTCACTACCTCCACGACCTCTAAGAGCTCGAGCTCTAGACCTACCAAGCCATCGCCGACGTCTTGCTACTCCTTGGGTTTTAAAGAAGAGAAATTTGATGTGCTCTAAATTAATCACACCCATTAAAATTGTGACACTTAAATTTATGGTTTTTAATCTCTCTCCATCATTTTTTTAAACTCCCAAACTTAAGTGTCACAATTTTAATTAGTGTGACATATTTATGACATATCAAAAGTGTGCATTAATTATTATCACAATAATTTGATATCAAATCGTACCATACTGAACTGGTGTGGTTTGGACGGGTAAAAGTCCTCGAGAGAATTGAACATTCCATGAACCGGTTGGTCCATAAAACAATGTGGTTCGCTCTTCTTAGGACATATACGAATCTTGGCATGGAGGCTACCAAACATAGCAAAAAAAAAAAAAATAGAAATTTGGGATTCTTGATTCTTCTGAATATATTTTTTATAGTAAAATTAGGGAATCTTGTGAATGCATGCTTATAGTTTATTGTGTAATTTGAATTAGCATCTATAAATAAAAAACATTATTTTTGAATATGACTGAACCTGGTTGTATATTTTCTTTTTCTAGGCTGTCAACTTTACAAAACAAATCCCTAGAAAGATGTTATGAAAAAAAAGTTGTTTCATAACTTGGGTGTGCAATAGATTTTTTTTAATATATACTAATTTTGGGGTTCACCAAAGATATATCAAAGATCATGGTTGCATCATATATTTTTCGAAGAAATTGCATCTTAATAATAATAATAATAACTTAACTCTTCTCTATATTGTATACCACAAAAATCTATATTATAATCTAGAACAGTAGCCTTTATATATAAAAAACTACAGTTGTTTTTACCATTGTATATAAAATATTCAAACTTTTTTTATTTTCCAATCTGAATTATTTTCTTATACAATCAATCTTTTTTCCCTAAATTCCAAATTTAAAATTATTTGGACCCTTCATGACCCTCCAACTAATAGTACTAAAAAGTACAAAAATCTTATTAGAGAACTCTCCACCCTCCAATAATGCTAACTTATTTTTGGGTTTGCCAGTGCTCTCCCATTTCCACCCATCTAGTTAGTAATTAAATTGCATTATTTGGATATTACATAGGCAATATGGGATGTCATGCCCCATCTAAAACATATTATTATGAATGGATTGGAGGACCCAACATGCAAAATGAAGCTTTTCTTTTCTACACCAACATATGTGGGCTCCATTGTCTACACTACAAACTGAGGGCATTATTTTGGGGCAACTAGTATCCTAACATGACACTAAATTTGATTTAAGTCAAAAAATATGTGCCACATCATTACTTATTAGAAAGAACATGGTGACTACTTTAAAATAGAGGGAATTGTGGTGAATCTGAAAAGAGAAGATATAATTACTTACATATCCTTCAAATCATATGTAAATTACTTTATACCCTCATATTCTTTATATATTGGTGTATACCTCCATAGTACACCATATTTGATCGATATACCCATGCCCTTCATCTTCTATTTGATTAGTTTAAGTTTAGATAGATAGATTGAGGCTGGAAAGGACTGAGCTACCTTTATTTAATCTTTTCACATTATGAAAATAATAATATGTGCACACTTATTAGAAATCTACCATGGTTTAATCTTATGTACTCCTTTAAAGTCTTATATATAGTTCACGTGTTCAACAAAATATCATGTTAAAATATTATCCCTTTATTTATCCCCACCCTCTTGAACCCAACAGGTCCAAAAGAAATAAAGTTAACATAAGAAGCAGCTTGCTTTGTTTCTTTTTAATTTCATGATCTATGAATCTTTAGTCAAATGACATGATAGAATAGAGGTGATTAAGAGAGACTTGGTATAGAGCAAGATTTGTCTTGCCCTACCGTAGCGTGCGTGATACAATTAATTTGATCCCCTTCGTTTTTATCTTTATTTATTATTTTATTATTTTTATTATTATATCGTCCAAATCGAACAATGTCAGTGTGGCACAGTTCAACCTGTACTGTGCCAAGACAAATTTAGCACGGCCGAGTCGTCTCACACGACAAACCTTGGTATAGAGTAGAGTACAAAAGATTGTAGAAGTGTACATATACTTATCCTTAGACTAATGGCTTGTTTGATAACATTTAATACACATCTAATGTCTGAAATAATTATTTTTTAGATTTTAGATTGTTTGATAAAATATCTAAAATAATATTTAATTTCATCACTTAGAAAATCACTTAATTTTTAAGTTAGGAGAAATCACTTTTTTTTTCAGGCACTCAACTTTTTCAACACGTAGTAGTCTCGGGTCACCGAAACCTAATGGCTAGCAATCGACGAGTCGTTAGATTTCAGTGGAGTCTGCCAATGATTAGTCACTGGATTTTAGTGACTCCGTCGACAATAGAATCCGACGACTTTGCCGACGACGGGTGAATTCTCTGGTCACCAAATTCTGACGGTCGACAGTCAAATTCAAATCATTGACGGTCTTTTCATATATTAATTTAGATGTTATTTAAATTAATTATCAAACAACTTTTAATGAATATTTTACATATATTATGTACTTTCTAAATTTTAGATTTAGATAATAGATAAGAATCCGAACTTAAAATTTAAGTGTTATCAAATGCTAGCTAAATGTGAAGGTCATATATATATCTATTCCCAATAGACCTTATACAGATTTAAGAAAAAAGAACCACAAGAAAGTGTCATGATAGCTAGGCTCAAGTAAACGGTGAACATGTTGAGTCCCTTGGCATCCAATGTAGGCTTGTCTTGATTTTCTTGAAAAGAAGATACATGAACTTTTGTACCGAAAAAGGGAAAGTAAAATACGGTTAGAATGTGGATATAAACTCTTTAAGATGCGAGTCATGCGATATGTACATGCGGATGGCCTTGCGTGATTTCAAAAGAAATTTTATTTATAGCAAAAGTTTAGAGGGTAGAATCCCAAAAGTGAAAATTTTATTCTATAACAAAGTTAATTGATAGAGTTGTCCACAGTCCGACTCGATCAAACAAGTAATTTTAGATAGTTCTGAGTTTCGAATCTAACATTTGTCTATGAAAACAAGACATATTAACTAACTGCATCTCGATTTCAATTCATAAAATATATGTATTTGATTATTTTTATTATATATTCAGTTCAATCGATTTCAAAATAAGAAATTGAATTGAACTGAACGCTCTCTTAACTCTTAACCTGAATAAAGGATTCCCTTCCCTTCGATTCGACTTTTCGAGTTAATCTGAACCATAAATAACATTAAATATTGATGTCTTTGATATTTTGACCGGTGATGTTTTATTTTTTTTTCTTTTTTAGTTGGATGATTTAGTGGTAAAAAATCACATAAACCCTGCCGCAACCTGAGATCTAACTTGGGGTCCCTCCACCCTCTCAAACCCATATACACTCTGCCACAATTAAGGGATTGATGCTCTAATCTCTCGATATATAAAGGAGGGAGAAATGATTTATGCACTTGTGAAAGTGCAGAAATGTTTAGTCATCCTGCACTTCTCCCTCTCATTAGTGGAAAAGAGGAGAGAGAAAATAAAAGATGACTAGGTATTTATGTACTTTCACAAGTGTAGAAAGTCTTTCTCATAAAGGAGGTGAATCTCATCGTACTTGATGATGATTGTTTTCTAATGAAATGCTGTTGTGGATGTCACAAGACATATCAGATTCCAAATCATGTACAAATTGTCTATATATGTTCTTTGAATAATACTTGGTGCATTCCATCGCAAGGTGCATGGTGTGCGCGTAAATTGGGTAGTCATTGACTGTCCATCCTCTCAACGTAAGACGTCAGCTAATCATGTCTCGAATTACGTGCACATCATTTCACGATGATGTGCACCGTACCAAGTATTGCTCATGTTCTTTTGAGATTTTCTATTTTCTCACTCTAATCTCGAATTAAGGTAGTGAGAAAGGGTCACATTCTTAACAAATACTTGAGTTAACTTGTCTCAATATTGTATCTTATCCAATTATGAGAGGGGCTCTACATAATAATTAGTTTTGAAATGACCATCGTATAGTTATTTATGAAAAATAAAATTCTCTAACCAATATATACCACAGTGGGTGTTATTATGCGATAATTCTTTAACACCTCTTACATTAATCTGATTTGTAGTATCAAGTCAGCATCATCAGCACTATCCATAATTGACTGGGAAAAAATAAGACTTGTCGATATCAGATGCTGCAGAAATATTTACTTCCTGTCTTGGATGTTATGAGCCATGCCTGCGGCTAGACCAGGCTCCACTCTTTTCTTTTTCCTCATTTTTTAATGTTATTTGTCTCCCTTAGTTATACAAATAGCTATATAAAAAAGATAAATAACTTTTAAGTGTTAATTAATTTTATGAAAAATAATGTAAGAATATTTAAGGAACATAAATATTCTTGTTGGGTGAAACTTGGGCACTAGATAATTAAGTAGCAAAATTACATGTCTATACATGTAACTAATATTTCACTTGATATTGAAGAATGTTATAGTGCCACATCAAGTTGTTCTTCTCACCAGCTTCTTTGCCTAACTTTTAGTGAATAATTTAGAGAAAGTTATTCATATTAATTAAGTGATATACTCTTATAATCTAACTATTAAATTATATATCTCTCAAATTAAAAAATATCAATTATATCCCTGTGATTCATTTGCTATTGGAATCTGAAGAATATTTTCGTTGTAAATTACAGGATTATTAAAAAAAATTATAATATGATTAAAGTAGAGAGAGAGAGAGCTCCCAATGCGGTTGGTCTCTTCTTCCATCCCGTTCCAACGGGCGCCTACTCTTCCTTCCTTCGGTTGGCGACAGCGGCGGCATCCGCGACAGGGGCGCAGTCGGCGGAGGCGTGCAAGCTGCTGCGATGGAGGCCGGAGGTCGTGGGATCTGATCCCTACGCAGTGTTCTCTCCCAAGCCGGCGCCGTACACGTGGTGCGCTCCAGCCAGTAGAGGGAGTTGCTTGGGCTAAAGAAGGTGGCTGCACCGAGCAGCGGCAGCTAGCACAGGCCACCAAGGGGCCGGGAGGCACAGAGGGCTTCTTCGTTGTCGTCGTCCTCCCCGATGTTGCCGGCGGCCCCCGCTAGCTGTGAGCGCGAGGAGCGCCGCCGCCCGGTCGCTGAAGCATTTTCTCCACAGAAAATGCCAAGTCCCTCCCCACCGATGGATCGATGCATGCTTCGCTGAGCCCTCCCCTCCTTCGCGCGACTCGGAATGTGAGCCGGTCTCCATCTCCACCCGCCTCTCGCTCTCGTCGTCGTCGTCGTCGTCGTCGTGGTGGGGGGGCCTGCCGGCCTGTACCACGATCGAAGACCTTCCCCCCCGCCTCTCCCTGGACTCGGACAAGCCCCAGTCTGTTCTCGCGTCGTCTTCATATCATCGATATGGTATCAGAGCTGCAGTAGAGATATCCCTGTTTCTTTTCCCACCACCATGGCTTCTGCATGCATGCATGCAGTTCGTGTACTTCCTCCACTGCCACCACCACACCATGCATGCATGGCTAGCTTCGCGTCTTCGACTCCCCTCCAACTGCCACCACCTTCCATAACTCCACAACTCCAGTTACAGCTAGCTGTCCCTTCCCTTCCCCCTACACCCACTAATATCTTCCATAATTCCATAATTGCCCTGGTTATGCTGCAACTCATGTGGAGGCTATCTCTAACCTTATATAGAAGCTGTCTCTGTTGCTGAATTCCACAGCCTGCAACTAAGTGCTGAGAGTGTTCCCCCTGAAGCCAATACTTCTAGTACCACCGCACATGAGGAGTGACTCAGCTGGTTGGATATTTCAGTGTGGAGATCAGGAGTTTAAATCCCAATAATACTAGATTTGTGAAGATTTGTCAAGAGTTTATCCACACGACGATGTAATAGTTAGTATTTTATGAAGTAAATTAAAAAAAAAAAATGCTGCCCACCACCACAACTCGGGGGGCGCAGGCCGCAGATCACAAGACAAAAGGTACTCATCCACAATATTTACCTGCAATATTCCTCTTCAATTAATGGTCGCTCTTTCGACTCCGAATCAGGGCCAACAATCTGGACGACGCCCCAAGAAGTGTCAAATCTGTCATCGGCGTGGACACGGTGCTGATCGCTGCTACAACAGATATAAATTAAGGGACTCCATCCTCTGCTAATCCAGCAATGGCCCATCTAGCTAGCTCATGCACCCCCCCGTCGCAGGGGCGGGCGTGGGAGGGTCAGGAGGAGCCCCATGCGCGGGTGGGGGGGGGGGGGGGGGGGGTGAGAAGGAGGTGGCAGAGGGGTCTCCGTCTCCCCCTCCCGCTGAGGGCAGTGAAAGAGAGGGAGGTGGATGAGGTAGATTAAAAAATTATTCTTTAAAAAAGTTATAGAAGACATATAATTAATTTTTTTATCTTCTTAATTCATATGTGATTGAGTTAAATAGGTAGAGGGAAATGATAGGGATCATATATGCTGTTTTTTTTAAATTTATTTGAAGGATATATAATCTAATTATAGTTAGATTTATGAGATATATCGCTAAATATGAAAGATTTCAAATATATATAGGTAATTTTCCCTAATTTAAACTTAGTGCTCCCACTTTAAAAAATGTGGGACTTCAAAAAAGTTTTCCCTACCCAATCACATCGATCAAATCTTGCAAACCTGAGGTATGAAACAAGTCACTAGACTGGGACATTCTCCCATCAGTTGAGCTCAATACTCCACTAGTGGGTAGGGCTGCCAATAAATCTCCGTGTTTAGATTAGTCGACTAATTTTTTTATTTTTTTTATAAGATATAGAATTTTGAAAAGAATTTTTCGATAATTTATTAGAAACAGAAATGAATATTCAAATTCTTATAAGGTGCAAAAATGAAAACACTGAATTCTGCATTTGTTTTTCTATTTTTGTTTTTGATAAAATTTTAATATATATTATATGATATTTTCACAGTAACATTCGTCAACTTTGAAATTTTGACTCTTAAATGTTTAACTCGCTATCCCCTATCTCCAATCTATATGTAAATTAATGTCATCTATCATTATCTCAATTAGTCACTCTCTCATTCTATCATCTATGGTAATTTTTTCTCTGACAGTTTTCAAACTTACATATATCAACTATTTATTACTCAACTATTATATATAATTATATGGTGTTATTATAATAATTTGATCTTGTCATATTTTATTTAGTAAGGGTCATTATAATGTATGTGATGGAGAAGATATCACATGAATTATATTTTTATTTATTATTGTTAATTATATATACTAGTAGATTATTAAATTTACATAAGACACTATTCATAAATTTAATAATCAATGTACTTGTAAATTTATAAATTTATCCTCATTATATAAATAATGTAGCATCCGAAGTTTCCATTTTTGTTTATGTTTTTTCGACTTAAGGTTGAAATAAATACAGAAAAGGAAACACCCTTTTTCGTTTCTATTTTTGTTTCCGACTCCGAAATTTCTTATATGAAATGAAAGTGAAAACACATATTTTCGATTCCGAATCTGATCCATTGACATATGTGGATAATATCATGTAAGTTGTCTTTTTTGTTCAAAAATATCACCTAATTTGCCCATAATTTAAATAATATACACCGAACCTATTTGATACTAGGATGGAAGCTTTGAATAAGATAATCTCATATAGGAAAATCCATTTGCCCCCCTCTTTTAATAATCTTGGATATAATAACTAATCATGAATAAACCCCATGAATACAACATGATACATTAACAATGGTTTATCTCAGTTTATCCAAATAAATAAAAAATATATAGTTCTACACTTATCCACACAATTAACCTATTCGTGCACATCAGAATGCTTAAATTTTAGGGATAATTGCATAGAAAACCCTGTTAAAAATATAATTGTGTGATAATCTATCTTAAAATCACATTATTTTCTATATCCTTATTATGCAATAACAATATCTCAATAAACCTTATTAATTGAGGATATCCTCATTCTATCATCAATCTATCCTGATTCCAAACACGAACAGAATAGAAGGAAAACATGGATAGATAGTTACTAAGGATTAGTTTTTAAGTGAAATGACCAAAACCCAAGCTCTCTCTCTCTCTCTACAAAAAAAGTATTTCTATGAAGGAGTTTTTTTTATAAGTTGAGTATTATTTTTGTAATTTTATATAAAATTAATTTTTTAAGTGGTGCACAGACCCCACCATAAAATAGCCTTAAACACTTTTCATCTCCTCCATAAAGTGAATTGTTCCACTTAAAAAACGTTTAAGGCTATTATGGTGGGGTCCATACACTATCTAAAAAGATCAATCTCATTCTGAACTGTAGCCTTCAAGACAAGAGATGAGTATTTCTCAAATTTTATGAAGTGCCTAATTTGGCTATATATTCTCGGAAGAAGCAACTGGACAATGGGAAAATGATACGAAGTGTAAGATAATGGGAAGCTATCAACAGGCTTCATTAATATATTAACACAAGCAAGAACAAGAAAAGAAAAAAAAGAAGAAGATATGAATGCCCTAAGTTTGAATCCAAAGCCGGTTTGCCTCTTTTTCCCGCAACGGTCGGGAAATATATCCGTTACCTCTCCTCCTTTAAAATTTCAAAAGATCTCCGGTCCAAAGCCTGCATTTCAAACCCGCGTGCTATTCACACGCCCCCCTTTCGGTTTTGTTCTTAACCACCACGCTCCATCCTGTGTGAGAACGGACGAGCGAGATTTGAGGGTTCTCTTGAGAGGGGCGTCAGAAGGGTGTGAGAATAGCACTGCCCCCTTTGAATCACCTGGAGCAACTAGCCGTTACGTTCCCCACGCTGTAAAATACGATCTCCAACCCCGTGCCCGTGGTTTACCCCTCCGAGATCTCCTCCTCCTCGCCATCCCCGACGCATCAACCCAGCAGAGATTTCGATTTCCATTTATCCAAGATCGGATCACGTTCAACAGTTCAAGGTTTCTATTCTCCGTTTCCTCTCACCACGCCCAGGCCTTATTTTGTGCTGCAGATGGGGGGAAGGAGGGAAGATTCTGGGAGATCTCTTGGGAAGGCAATGGCCCACGTAGCGAGCACGAACAGGTCCGCCTCCCCGAATCCTTCGAGAAGCCAGAGCCCCAGCCCCAGGGCAGCGAGCGGCAGCAAGGTCGTGAAGAAGGTCCCGTGGGTGAACCCTAGTTCCAACAAACACGCAGTCCTCAACAACCCGTCGGGTAAAGAAAACCCAAGCAATCGGCTCTTTTAGTTGTATTTTATGTTCGTTTTATGGTTTGTTTGGATGTTTTATAGTCTCCGGACAATATATTCCTTTTCTTTAGCTTTTGCAGTGGAATATTTATTCTCTGGGTGTAGAGATTTGTGGCTGTTCTGGATAGTTTCTCTGTTATTTATATCATGCTCGTTATCTGTTTGTAGAATTTCATCAGAGGAACTCGACTTCAAAGGGAGGTCTGGGCTCCTCGTCCCTGCGGGCTTCATTCGAGAACAACGAGAATGAGAGGGATCTGAATGGTTCCAAGCTGAACAAAGCTCGGTCCCCGGCTGCTGCAGCATCTTCTTTGAAGGGCACCAAGAACTTCATGTCCCCGACCATTTCTGCTTCGTCAAAGGTCATCGCTGCTTCTCCCAGGCGGAGGATACTGTCGGAGAGGAATGATGGCAACAGGTCATCTCTCACCTCCCTTTCTGATTCCTATGATTTCATAGAGGTGCAGGAAAATGATGAGAAATCAGATGTGGGCACCGGTTCTCATGTGACTTTGGATACCCCAAAGATCTTGAAAACCTCACCCAAGAAAGTGGAGAGCAATGGGGCCAGCTTAGGACCACATGAAAATTTCTATCTACAAGAATCCTTGAGCAGCTTTCCTAAGGTCTTTGAGCCTGCTGAGAGCAGTCCATCTGTCTCTGTTACCCACTTCTCCCCCGCCATAGCTTCTCTAGATGAAGATCCTGCTCCCCCTTCTTATGATCCCAAAACCAACTACCTCTCCCCAAGGCCCCGTTTCCTCCATTACAAACCCAAACCAAGGATTGAACACTATCTCATTGAAGGACAGGGATTTTCTAGTCCCATAGATGGAGGACAGCTAGAAGATATATTTTCATCTGAAAGTTCTGAGGTAGCTAGTGAGCAAGCTGAAGAAATCCAGTTTTCTGAGGAGCAAACTGTTTGCGAAGATGACTCCTGTCCTTCTGAGGTGGAAAATGGAGAAATTGGGAAGGAAGAGGAGGCTCATGACCCTGAACCTAAACATGATGACGCCATTATCTTTAAACAAACACCCAAATCTCACTTTCTCACAAGAACCAAGTTCATGAAGCTCTTGCTTATGGTTATTGTTGCCAGTCTCTTCGTTTCCGTGATAGACACTCCTTCACAAGAAATATATTCTCTCTCTTCATTGAAGCGTGAGTCCATTATGAACCTTCCAACTTCTGCTTTTCAAATGCTTGGTGAACCATACATAAGAGATTCCTTCGTTGGATTAAGGGATCATGCTAGTCTGAAGTTTGATAAGCTTACTAGTAAGTTCAGGGATCTATCTATCAGTTCTGTTGCTCGTTTCCAGATGTTAATTGCTAGCATTATTGTTCCAAGCGAAGAGCTTGGCTTCTATTTCAATAACACGACAGCCGCAGAGGTAGAAGAAGTTAAAGATCTCACAGTGGACAAACTGGAACAAGAAGAGGAACAAAGATTGGTTCCTGATTCCACGGATGTACAAACAGAGAAAAGTCATGGCATTGTAGAGATAACCGAAGCAGAAGTAGACAGTATGGAACAGGAAGAAGAACAAAGATTGCTTCCTGATTCCGGATATGTAGAAGCAGAGAAAAGTTGTAGTGGTGGCTTTGTGGAGATGATTGAAAGAGAGACTGCAGAACTTGGAGAAGAAGCAGATTTCCCTGTTAAACAAGTGACCTATGATGTCACAAAAGATGGAATAGTAGACTTTTCTGAGGACAGGGCTCATTCAAATCTTCAACTGGAGGAGACAGAAGACGAAATCAAGGAAGAAGTCCAAACAGAAATATCTCCTCTACTAGACCAGCCCAATGGTGAAGAATTAAGAAGTTATCTACTATTGAAAACGAGTGATGAGGCAGAGGAAGAACCACAGGCAGAAAATATTCTTCCCCAGGCTAATTTTGAAGTCCACACAGATGCCAAAAAAGACTATGGCAATTCTTATCCGCCTCAGATACTTCACAGTGCAAACTTTGGTCTAGGTGCGGAGTTTCCATGGCAAACTTTATGGGGGTTATTTTCTGTAGCTCTAGCACTTGCAGCCATCAGTATTTCCCTTCGGGTCAGCCATAAGCATATGTCCTCCACTGCTTATGCGCTATCATCACCTAGTAATCTGATGTCCGATCCCATGAGTCAGAAACATATGCATTTGCAGAACCCAAGTCAAAGCTATCTACCAGAAGCTGAGACCATGGTGGGGGAGTCGGGTCCTACGGAAGCAAGTAGCAGCTTGCAGAAGAGCTTATCTTTTGGCCAGAGGAGGGCAAAGAGGGGGATGGAGCAGGATACTTTTAGCCATGAAAGGGACCTGAGAAGGGACTCTGTAGCTTCTTCCTCCTCTTTTGGAAGTTTTACCACATATGAGAGGTTGTCCGCCAAAAAGGTAACTTTTTTATGTTTTTTTTACTTCATTATCATTAATTGCTAGTTATTTCTGGCCACTCTTAAATTGGATTTTGGATTTTCCGTGGTTTTTTAGCTTCGTTTCAATCATAGTCCAAAAGGGTTTTAGTTTTTCATGGCATACATTTTGGTCTGTTTTCTATATTTTCCCATGTATGATCAATCTCTGTGGTTATGCAAAAAAACATTTGACTATTATTGATCATAAGCTGGTTCCATCAATTTGCGAGAGTTTACCCACAAATTCATCAATGATTGTGGATTTTTCTTCGAACCAACTTATGTAAAAGAGAAGATTGTCATGCCCAAATTCTTGTCTTTTTGAGGACCAACAAGGAGAATCTCATCTTTGATAAGTTGTGTTTGAATAGTGGAGGACTTTTCATCCAGCTGCATTGGTTTATTATCTTATTGTCTTTCCATTCTGTGCTTGAAAGGGGTATCGAGGAGACGACGAAGCACTGACTCCGGTCCGCAGATCAAGCAGAATCAGGAGTCAACTCACTTCTCCATAGAAAGCAGCCTTTTCCCCTAATGTTTGCTGACTTTTGTGTAGCAGTTGAGGAAGCCAGTCGCTCCAGACTAGCTGCATAAACTTCCTGTGCAATTTGATTTGAATCAAGATTCTCTAACTTTTCTTGGGTATTATCTTAGTGAAGGTAACTTGTATTACTTCAGTTCTAATTTGAAGATGACCATTGTGTGGGGTGTGTGGTGGTGGCCTGGTGGGGGAGACTGTTTTAAACAGCTTCGTGCTGTTTTCTTTCCATGTCTTTGTGGTATGTAACTTGGCCTTCCGTAATTTGGGGTGCTAGTAATGGAATGGTCTCACTTATATGGTTTCGTGTTCAATGCCTGTTGCTAGCTAGGCAAGCTGTTGAAGGCAATGTCTGGACTTCACCAATAGCGTTAAAATGATTATATTATTCCCCATTTTTTAACTATCATTCAAAGTATTGAACCCAAGGAAATGGAATTAAAACAGATAAGTTCTAAAGGATATTTCCTAGACACTACAAAAATGGATCATGTAGGAGAGACCGTTAAAATTGAGAGTTAAATTTCTAAAACATGAGTCATAAATTTACAGCAAAAACATATCTGGATCAATGAGAAGTGCTTTTCCAATCTAGTACGATGTTTCTCCGACAACGTCTCACCTTGGTGATGGGATGCCAAGGAGAAGGAGATGTTCACGTGCGGATTGGGGACCATGACCTCTTTTTTCATAAACAATTATGTGACGGTTGTTGTGTCTTTTGATGTTTTTTTTTATTATTATAAAATAGAAATGGACACCTTGAGAACACATAAATGTAAATTATGACCCATACTTTAAGATACTTAAATCCCCAAATAATAAATCCTTAATTAATCACATTAACAATAGCTAATATACAATATGAGATTAACTTTATCTTTTCCGCTCTTTATCTTCTCCCGCAAGGGATAGGCTTGGGCCGTGTCCAAAAGGCCGAGTACTATAAAAAAAATATAAGATTAATCTTGTCTTTTCCCCTCTTTATCTTCTCTCGCAAGGTACTCTTGGCCGAGTCCATTAAGACTGGCCCAAGGGCTCTATCAAGTACTATAAAAACTAAAATATAAAATTTCAAAAAAAAAAAAAAACAAAAACAAAAAAAGTCTCACACATGTATGGTGGTTAAGAATCAAGATGCTCTACTTGAGAACTAGGATTGTAACATAGTAGATATGGATTTTTCGGTTCTGATCCGAATAGTTAATTGAATAATTCGTATCCGCTTCGAATACAATTCGAATGCGGAGCAGATAATTTAATTAGATAATTTTCAGATTCGGAGCGGATATGGATATTATCTGTTTCAAAAATATAAACTTAATAAAAGATATTAAGTGATCTAAAAATCATTAAAAAATAAATTTTTTAAAAAGTACAAATATCAAAAATATTTTCTAAACAAAGATTAACATTAGATATATTATATATTTATAATTATATAGATCATTAGATTTAAGATCTAATGGTAAAAAATAATTCATTTCGGAGCGGATTTTAAACGGAGCGGATCACATGTTTCCGTATCCACTCCGTTTATTATCTAGATAATATCCGTATCCGAAATTTACTCTATCAAATAATTTGTTAAACAGATAATATCAAATAATCGAATACAAATTCGAATCGGATTTGAATATATCCGAATCACTTTTCAACCCATTTGAACTACGGAAGTCAACAGAGTGAGTTTGTACTTTTTCTTGACACAAAGGAAAAAAAAATATACATAAAACGGTTCCTTCTCTCTTCCCCCATAAATAATGTGCAGTGCCCAACCTCTGTGCTCTGTTCAACGTGTTTTGTCGTGGTACGTAGAGATCAGGACGGCATTCGTTATTAAAGTTCTAGCAGAGGAGAAATATTTATTGTAAAATTAATATTGTAATGAATGCAAAAGTACAGAGACATATATATACATAAAACGTAAATATAAGACAAATTTTCATGCGACACTAAACCCTAGGTCAAATTTATAGCGTGCCCTTGTGGTGATCGCATGGAGAGATTTCTGATACCATGTGCACGGTTGATTTAATCATTATACTCGAGTTTTAATTTGGGAAGAGACTTCGAAATTATTTTATTCATTATTTTATGATGGATCTCTTTCTTCCGTTTTATTCTCTTTGGTTTTGGAAACGGTACTTCCCGTAATAATTAGTACATGTTTGGTATGAGATTAAAAATTTGAGGATAAAGATAAATTTATTTAGAGATACATTATCCACATTCTTAATCCACCTCTTGTTTAGTATTTTTAAGGTTAGATGTTTGAAGATAACCTTCTTTTTTATTTGATAGGCAATAGTATTAGTGTGGTGATAGAAATTTTTTTTTTTATTTTTGATCGCCTCTTGAGCTCTTGTCGTGCGATCGCTGTCTATAGCCGATAACCAAAGAATTCGACATGTTGCCTGTAATCTTTATCTCATACGATAGGAACCCTGAAAAAGTGTAAAAAATGGGATAAACTGTCCCACCTTAAATGTGGAATGAATTATCTCCAATTTATCCTCATTTTTTAGAATATTCCTAAAACACTTAAACCATGTTTAATCTTTTTTTAGACATTTAACTCTTATCCCCTATTTAATTCCATACCAAACAGTCACTATAAATATTGTATGTGTTTATGCGTTCCAACTCTTTGTCTTCTGGCTAATACACAGAGATAGCTTATTTTATATAGGCTAATCATAAACTTAAGCAATCTCATTTTCATATTCTTAAGTTATCTACGGAGTTATCACTTTTTATCCATTGATATCTTTAGTTATCTCTAATTAATCTATACAATCCACTCAAAATAAAATAATTTTTAACCATAAATTTATCCTCTGTTACCCTCTTATTATCACTGATCTGTCAAACTCATTTCAGCTAAAAATTAGGTGAAACAAACTTCTGATTAAAATAATTAGTAGTTACTTAATCTTATATCAAAACGGGGTGCGGCAACTCTCCGACCAAATCCTTCGCCTCCAGAAGCTGTCCTAAAAAATCCAACAGGGTTACCTGTCGGAGAAGTGGGCGTACGGAGGAGCGGGGATTCTTGGTCTGGTCATGGGAGTTGCTGACGCATGAAGAGTGCTGCAACTCGGCGGTCTGACTGGCCATGGTGGTGTCATGGTGTGGCCACTTGACGCCAAGCAGCCGATGAAGGCGACGACAAAGCTGGAGGGGAGTGTGGAGGAGGTGGCCGACGGGGGCGTGATGAGGAGAGAGACGACGGCCGAGAGGGTGGCGATCGAGGCTGCTCATGGAGTAGGTACGTAGGCGGGAAATGGGAAGCCAAGGGAGTTGTACATGTGAGGGTTCGCATGGGAGTCGTGAGGTGGCCATGCACGATTAGTGGCCACCGCCAGCGCTTCCCGATGGCCCGGGGAATCATGGCGAACACCTGCGCGGAGACGGAGCCCTAAGCCGCCTGCAGCCATGACGGAGGAACCGGCCTTCACGGAGATCCCAACACCGCGGGTCTTCCCCGTGGGGCCGTTGATCCACTTCGCTCCGGAGAGCCCTGTCGACACTTCCCCTCCCCCGTCGTGGTTGCAGTGGTTGGACTCGCAGCCGGAAGGGACGTCGGTGTTGTTCGTCTCCTTCGACAGCGGGGGACGCTTTCTGCCGAGCAGACGGTGTGGGGGCTGGAGCTGGGCGGTACTCAGAGGTTCCTGTGGGGGTGGCGGTCCGGGTGAGAGGGCAGGGCAGGCGGCCGACGGTGAGGAGGGAGGAGGTGGCGAGGGTGGCGAGGCTGCTCATGGAGGACGGCCTGGAAGAAGGGAAGGCTCTGAAGGCGAAGGCGGCGGAGCTGCGCGAGGTTTTCACCAGGGCTCTGGGCGACGGCGGCTCTTCACGTAGCTCCCTCGCGGAGCTCGTCGGCGAGAGGAGCTAAAGACCGCTTTCACGACGCGGATTTCCGACGCCATTTGGACGCGTCTTCTCCCACTTCTCCCGTCGTCTCATCATCCACCGTCTGTTTCAGTGGCCCATCGAACAGTGAGCCTTTGTACTATTGTCGTGCGGTAAGCCTAATGCGTTATTGGGCCTAAGTTTACGAGCCCAACTCTACTCATAGGCCGGCCCACATCCAATAGTGGGCCCATGTGGATTACACGGCCTAATAGTGCAGTGCCACCTGTCTCACTTAGTATGGCCCTTACACGTCACCTCATATGGCCTCCTGTGCACCTATGATATGCCCCACTGTTACACATTAGTGTGCATGGTTCTACTTTAGAAAAAAAAGTTATCTATTAAAATGTGTTTTAAAATTTAAACCCTTCCTAACTTTGGTGAGATGCTCATTCTTGTCTCACTTCTTGGCCTTGTTAGCTACCTACACCATATTTTGTCCACTCGCATCTCGACCTTATGTAAGGGAGCGATCCCCGTGAGTAGTCATATATTTTTTGGTGATATGTATATTAAGAAGTATATAGATAGGGATGTAAACGAGTCGATACGTTCGACGAATAATCGAAGCTCGACTCGATACAAACTCGATTTGACTCGTTTATTTAATAAACGAGTCGAGTTTGAACAAAAAGAAAAGTTCGGTTCATAAACGAGTCGAGTTTGAACACATGAGAGCTCGACTCGATTATGTTCGTGAACAACTCGTTTAATTATTCGTTAAGAGTTCGATTAAATACTCGTTAAAAACTTGTTTAAATACTCATTAATAATTTGTTTAAATATTTGTTATTAAAATATATAATATTTTTATAGAGTTATGTTGGAAAATGAAATATTTATGGGGACTTAAATATAAAAGGCTAAATGTTAAATGAAGCGTACACAAATAAGATAAATAAAGTATATAAAAAAATCTGATTTCAATGAAACCAACATAATAAGGGCATATGTATAAAATGGGATTTCTCAGGGTTAGCAGGCACCGCCTGCTCATCTTCTTCCTCCCGACGCCGCCTGCGCAGGTGCGACCCGGGATGGGCCACGCGGCCAAGGGGAGCTACCGAGCAGCCGGAGTCCTTGGAGACCACGACGGACCTCCCACCGGTGTCGGACAGAGCTCCCAGGGGTGGCGGCGGCGGCGGCCACAGTTCATATTTTCTAGCGGTCATTGTAGTGGCTCTCTGACGGTGCGGATCCCGGCGGCGGCGCAGTCACAATGGCCCTCCCCAGGACCCCGATGGTGCCAGACCATCCGCGGTGCCCAGCGTGGTGTTCTTCGGCCTCCCCACCTGCCTCCCACCCCGCCTACCCTAGCACCGGCCGCTCCACTTGGCTTGGTCTTGCATTCTCCTTAATCCCATATCAGTTATACGTTTTTCCTTGAGGACTTCAGCTTTAGAAAAGGGAGTCTGCAAACCATTTCTGTTCACATTCTCTTCAACCTTTTGGATGCGAACTCGAGTTCGACTCGTGTTGAACTCAGTTAATTTAACTAAGTCATCTAGTTTAAAAAAAACTAAATTTTAACCGAGTAGGGTGCAAGCTCGAGCTCGTTTATGTTCGGATTACGCTCGGTTTCGAGCTCGAGTTCGAACTCGTTTATTTAAAAGAGTAGTTTATCGAGTCGAGTTCGAACGTTAAAAATAAACCGAGCCGAGTTCGAACAGAAATGTAGATACTCGACGAGTATCGAGCTGAGTTCGAACGTGATTTTAATGACCGAGTCGAGTTTGAGCAGACAACTACTCGGCTCGACTCGGATCGTTTACACCCCTATATATAGATAGCACCATCTGAAGAGAGAGAAATGTTTCTTTATAGATATTTGTAGGAAAGTTAAAATCTGAGAACATGTAGAAAAATCCAAGTTAAAACAAGTATCTAATTTGCCACACATAATGCATTTTGTATGAGGGTAGGTTGAATCCTCTAGATTGCAAAGATGCCAGCATTCGCTATCGCCAGCCGCCGTCCAGCCGCCATGTCACGCCCAGTGACGTGGCAGGTGGGGGGGGATTTCCATGATAGTGTTGGGTTAAAAATGTTGTTGTGTTTTGGACCACTAGACTATCCAATAATAAAAAAAACTTATAAACAGTAAAAAGATGACCAAATTATGTGATAGCAACAAAAATAAGCAGGGGCAGCCAAAGATATGGTTGATACTTAATCTATAGGAAAGGCATGGCAAACCTCATTATATTACAAAGAAGAAAGGCATGAAAAACCTCATTTGCTTACAAATATGAAAGGCATGGCAAAACCTCATTAGGTTACAATCTGTCAAAAGAACATGATGAGTGAGAAACATCAACACAAAAAAAATTCTGAGGCACTTGTGGTCAACTCAGAAATGTTTACACAAGGCCAGACTAGTTCTTAAAAGGTTTTGCAGAAGTCCAATGAGTTAAACTTCTCTGCCAAAGAAGAGCTAAGAAGAAAAAAGACAGCCTCCATGAACAGTAAATAAGTGGGAGCTTCAGTCTGACTTTGAGGTGACTTGAGGACTGTGTGCATTCCACTGGAGCAACATCCATATTATTGATGTTCCTGAAGGTTAAAACAAGTAAAATCTCAGTAACTAAATATGGTTTCCAAGCATGGTTTGGTGTGCCGGATCGGATCGGCGAATCATGGAAAAACCCGATTCTCGATTCCATCGATTCGGTCCGATTCGCCTCATATATATAATATTATTATATCATATTATAATATATATTATACATTATAAAAATCATTATATGATATTATATATATATATATAATATATTATACCTATGAGGATCGATCCGATTCAGATCGATTCGGGTCGATTCGGGGGGAATCGAATCGGATCAAGGAAAATCCGATTCGCCTCCCGATTCCGATCCGACAAACCTTGTTTCCAAGTCATGAAGGGAATTTGAAGAACTAAGATAAGAAAATAACATACAGTGAGATACACAATCAAACCAAGTGTTCCAGTAAACTGGGTGAGTTACTAGTCTGCCATATGTATTTTAATGTCAATGAGAGGTCTCATGGACCCCAACCCAAGAAGCCAATTGCATTATCTTATCACATGATGATAACCTGTCCCTGCAGGCCAACCAGCTGTCTTGTCAGTGAGACGAATTATTGAGGAATCTTTGCTTTGTATCTGCAATTCTTACTATTCATCTACCTCACAAGGATATCTTGGTTTTCTTGAGATCTCTCACAATGTCTACTAACCAGTCAACCAAATAGTATGCACTTCCATGTTGATCCTGCTACTCAATTGTCATGTAACTTAGATGTTTCTACTATTTCTATAGAGCTGATCCCTAAAACACAGGAAAACTTGCCAGCCTCTCCCAAAAAGCGATCATTGAAACACAAGTGAGAAATGATAAATGAAACACAATCTGGAAGCTGACTTATCTGGGTTCTTTTGCTGCAAATCAAGATAATTGTCCATCTTAAACAGCTTCCTCCAGATCTTTTGGGTCTTTTTAAAATCCATTAATTTTATTCATCTCATTATGATAGGAAATAAAGAACTAGGTCTATCTGCCAAGGCCACTGCCCATGCTCCAATTTCAATGTTTGCCCCTCCATTTTCAATGACTATACCTTCAAATGATGTTTAGCTTCCAACCTCAATTTTTATAAACCTTTAATCACAAATAATTCCTAGGTATTGTCTTTGTCAAAACCGTCTAAGTTCAAATAATTTTGATTTCAGAATGTGATTGTGCTACTGCTATAGGCTTGATATGGGAAAAGGTCTAATTACTGAACTTAGAAGTCAACCAGACATCAATAATGTTGTCTGTTTTAAGATCACACAACTATAGCCTCAGAAATCAAGGCTTTCCTCTGGTGCTGCCTTTCTTTGCATGACAAAAACGCTTATACTTTCAATGCGACACTACAATGAGAAAAATAACTTAAATTTTATCATATACAACATTATACGGATAAGTCTTTGGAGGATGCAATTACCTCTGTTCTATCTGGTGTTGGTTTGTCTGATTGACAGACGATATGTGAAAAATGGAATACTTCAGACGAATAGGTAATAATGAAGCTTTATAGTACATGTTTATTTTATTTTATTTATTGATATAAATTTAACATTATAATTTATTTTTTTGTAGAATATTGCTAATCTAAATAAGGCAAATCGGTCTCGTCAATCTATGCCATATAGGAAGGGCAGGAAGAGACATTATCAATTGAAGGATGATTTTGTAAGTTTCTTACTTAGTTAATATTTAGCTGTCACTCACTTAATTCTTACTCTCTTTAACACATGTGAATAGCGTCTTGTTCATGACCATGAACCCAACCGTGTGGAGATTTTTCAAAATCGACAGATGTAAGGAATTATCTGATGGCACTGAGCAGTGAGTAGATGGCGAGAGTATGAGTCGATATGTAAGTGTATTTTTAAAGTTTAGAATTAATATTTATGTGATATATATTTTTATTATAAATAATATTTTTTTTTTTGAATTTTTTTATGCAGAAGAGGATGATTCAGCTATCGATACCTTCACTAGATAGTGAGAGTGGGAGTATCCCCATTTCTGCTGAGGAGGCTTTTGTTACAATTATGGGGAAGGACCGATCTGGTCGCGTTCGTTGCGGAGACAGTCGGGAGACACTCCGCACTTGGTATGGGGCATGAGAAGGGTCGAGCTCCTCCGCCTATCAGTAGCAGATAAGCAACATGGAAGACGTCCTCAGAACGCAGGGACAAAAGATGGAGCAGTTGTAAGCAGAGATCTGCAGACGAGATTCTGAGATGGATGATGTGATGCGTAGATGAGAGTCCGAGATGGATGAGATGCAGAGGGAGTTGGAGCAACTGCGTAGACGAGAGTCTGAGATGAATGACATACATAGGCAGATGCTACATATGAGTACATTCATAGCCCAATTGCAGACTTCTCAGGGAGCTGTTGCGTCACCGAGAGCACCAGAGGGAGCACTTGACGACAGTGAGGATGATACAGATGAGGCGGGAGACGATTATGATGATGATTGAGGAATTGATAGAACAATATATGTTTTATGAGTTTAGACGTTTTGATGTGTTGTATGAATTTATTAGATATTTTGATGTGGTGTATAGATTAATTGTATTGTATATTTTGTTGTGTGGTATTGTTGTGTTTCGTGGGTGTGTGTATAAGTACTTGTATTAAATAGGGAATAAGTATATTTTTTAATAATTTATTAAAAAAAATTTAGAGGCATATGTCAGTGGCTGTAACTTGTTGATAACTATATATCAGCGGCTAACTAGCCGTTGACAAATAACAATTATCAACGGCTCACAATCGTTGACAAATATTAAATATCAACGGCTAAACAGCCGTTGATAAATAAGTATTGTCAACGGCTTCATAATGGTTGACAAATAACAATTGTCCACGGATCTTTAACCGTTGACAAAATAGATATTTGTCAATGGCAAAGCAGCCATTGACATAAACTTATTTGTCCACGGTTAATATCCGTTCACATAGTTCCTTTTTGTTGTCAGCTCCTAGCCGCTGACATAAATTGCGTTTGTCACTAGAGATTAGTTGTTGACAAATACTGTTTTTGTAGATGACTTCCATCCTCTGTTGACATATGATAAGTCGACAACTAATATGTCGACAGCTTTGTCAACGGCTTATAGCCGCTGATGTTATGTTTTGTCAACAGTTTTTTGTTCTATGTCAACGGCCAGTAGCTACTGACAAATTGCTCTTTCCTTGTAGTGCAAAGTTTAGAGCAAACAAATAAGAGAAGGTAAATTGGAAATGACTGACTGACAAAGAAAGGTCCTATTTCACAATATAACAAGTTAACTTGTCCAATGAAGTTTTTTCTGAAAGACATGTCGAACAAAATAGTAAAGAAGAAAGGAGATATTTAACTACAAGCATTTAAGAAAGTAGATGAGACTAAATTCTCTAGATAACAATATTTTTTGAGGTTGCTTCCTTTAGTCTCTAACAACAGCATCAGCATGTAAACAGGTTATAAACTTGTCATTATCATTTTTCATATTTGTGTCAGAGAAGGTAGGATATTACCTGCTAGATTAGTATAGGGATACAGTCCTATGAGATCCTTGACCTTAAGAATCATTGCACATTCCCCTGTCTCTTGCAAAAGCATAGACAATAGTTGAGCACCTGAATATTGGAGTCTACTGCACACAAGGATGGCAGTGTCAGTTTCGGTTTAGGCCGGTCCAAAACCGAAACGGATCAGTTTCGGTTTCAGGCGTAACAGGCGGACTTGAGCTCACCTTAAGAGGGGAGTTCATCCGGTTTCAGACCATAGTTTCGGTATCGGCTAGGTCCGAAACAGATATGTTTCGGCCGAAACTGCAACCATGATTGTACATTCAAGGCTACACATAAATCCACCACTTTGATCTCCATGTGTCCCAATATGAAAGACCTTGGCAGGCTTCTTAAGCAGGAGAAAAAGCTGCTCTTGAGACTGAGAATGGTGGATGCTACCACAGACAAGACCTTGGAAATGAAGCCACATCTCATGGACTGAGCCAAACTTGAGATGTTCCTGAATGATATCTCCAAATATTCTCTAAATTCCTTTCATATTGAATACTTTATCATCAGATATTAAACATCTTTCTCATGTAAAAGGAGCAGAGGGGTAAAAACGAATATCATCAGGCTTCCATTTATTTACTTATTTTTTGGGGGTGGGGGGGGGGGGGGGTGGGGGGGAGGAGAAGACAAAGCCACAGTTCACTAAAAGGTTCTCATTTTCTTCCTAAGAATTAGTATTAGTGACATAAAACCATCTATTTGCCAGTGGAACACCAAGATATCAAAATCTCAAATATTTAGACCAGTAAAGTGTACATGACCATATCCTATTATTTTCTTGTGCATAATAACAACTAAGAACCAGCTAAGTTGATTTGTAGATCGGAAAACATCTCATGAACTGCATGAGTCAGCGAGGCTGTGGGAGTATCAGGTTTTGCATGTGTCTGCTTTGTTTAGCAAAAGAAATTTATGCAATAGTGATGGTATCCTTTGTCCCGTTACCATCCTTGAAACTATCCCCCCTAGATTCCCTTCCCTACACTTAACAAAATACCATGTCACAAAGCAAAAAATCGGGAATAAGATGGTTGACATCCATGATACCTTTTTATTTTCAAAGTAATTGACAGCCATTCACAAGAAACAAAAAATGGGGATGGCAATGCAATCACAAAGTAGCTAAAAGTTTACCTGGAAAATAGAGTTCTAAATTGTGTTTACACTATGTTAACAGCATTATTAAATCGTTCCCACCTTTTAGTGAAAACTAGAAAAGCACTATATATTGTGGGTGAGTAGATAACTGCAAGAAACGGATAGTTGGAACAGTGAAGTAATAGAAAGTAAATTACAAAATAAATCATATTTAAACGATAAGTTTGGGCAGGGATGTTCTTGCTTAGTACCTGCGAAGAAGCCAACAGTTGTCAGATTGGCAGCAACCATTGTATTGTAGATCAAATACTCCGTGAGAAAATGACCAAAAGCATAGATGAAGGACAGAAAGGTCGCAACATAGAGGGGCTTATTCTCAAGGTTAAATGCACATAGAAAGCAGAGTGTGCATGTCAGGAGAGTCCACACTCCAAACGTCCTCCCATGAACATCGGACACTGCAAAAGAAAAAGTAACATCCAGTCACCATAGATCACACCATCCCACTACATTGCACTAAAGCAAACAACATCGAGATCCCATTGCTCTCTGGAACAAGAACAGACCTTTACAAATCATTGCGCATTGAAAACTATATGAGAACAGGAATAACACAAGTAATCGCTTGAGCAATGGCACTGAGTGCCTGTTGGTAAAGCAGAACATTTCGTCGGGTATGTTATTATAGACCCATCAACTTAGAAACAAACACAGTTCATCTCATAATATTAGAACAAAAAACACAAGCCAGATGAACGATGTTGGATATTCTGCACCCAGGAAATGAGCTCCGTACAAAAGATCATACTAAACTAGAAGATGTCAGGTCTGATCTGAGGCTCACACAGCAGCAACCGAGTGGCCAGATCCTAGCAGTCAACACGCCTCTGCAGTCTGCACAATGCCACATTCGCTTACTCCAGTGCTTGCGGCCCTCCCATACCCACCGGACAAACTGACACCATGAAGTAAAGATGCAAGGGACCATCGAGTAAGGGAAATGTGGAATCTTTCTTTTTTTTTTTTTTTTTTTGCCTCTACAGGAAGAAATCTAGTAGAGCTGCACATCGTAGCAAAAATGGGTTTTCTCCGCATCACACTCTCGGAAAGTTAGGTTTTTTCCCCCCTCTTCTTCTCTCCCTTTGCCTTTTTCCCAGAACGCCGACAGTCCGGGATCTAGAAGATGCAAACCAGACAGCTGGGAGACGACTCCAAAGAACGGCTCCTGAAGAGAGAGAGAGAGAGAGAGGGAGAGAGAGAGAGAGAACTCACTCTCGGTATTGGAGAAGACGGCGAGGCGCAGCGCCCAGATGTCGAAGAAGCCGAACCAGACGGCGGCGAGGCGGAGCGAGCCCACCAGCATCAGCCACCATCCCAGCGCCTTCATCTCTCTGTCTCTCTCTCTCTCTCTCTCTCCAGGATAGAGAAGAGAAGTCTTCTCCCTCGGTCTAATCCCATGGCAAAAATACGAGTTTGTGCCGTGAGATAATATTTTTTTAAGAAAATCACATTTCACATAATTTAAAGGGATTTTTTAAAATAATTTTATTTTAAAAAATATTTATACAAATATGTTTAAAGTCTAATATATTTACAAATATATCTCTCTCTTACACTTATTCAGTGAAACTTACACAGTTTTTTTGTGTCTACATTTTTTTTCCCAGCAACTTACACAATTTAAGTATAATTTATACTACTTCAATGTAATTTACACACACAGAAAGTGTGTAAGTTACACTAAATTAGTGTAAGTTTTAGATAAATTATATAAGTTACACTGAATCAATATAAGTAAGAGGCATAGATTTGTAAATATGTTAGATCTTGAAATATTTGTATAAGTATTTTTTAAAATAAGATTATTTGAAATTTTCTCTAATTTAAAAATAGAGATAATTAATTAAAGTTCTTATCATATATAGAGACTTATTTTCTAATCTCCATATGAAAAAATAGCATGAGAAAGTCTTTATTTTTTTTTGGGAGACTTATCTTATAGTCTCTACGTTTGAACAAAGTATTTAATAATACATTTAAAACATCTTTTGCCTTCTCTCTCTCTTAGTCATTTTTTAAAATCTTATTGTGCTTTAATATAACGACCAAGATCCGAATTACCAGTTACCCATTAGTAATCCGAACCCTGACCTGTCACCTACGAGTCGAAGCTCAGAAGGGTTAAAAGAAATGTCTGAGGAGAACATATAAGAAAGTACACAAATCACAATAATTAATATAAACCACTATATATATGACATCATGATACAACTCTTTTTTTTTTTTTGGACGGTAAAGGTGAACCTTCATTCAAACGCAAGGAGGTACAGAGGAAACATGGCACGCCATCCTCCGGCAAGAGTGGACGGCGAACACCACCATAGCAGGCCCAAATAAAGCACAATTGAGGGACCAATCCTTACACAAGGATGAAAACCCCAACCCAAAGGAAAGCAGAGTCGTAGACCAGGCGACGGCAGTTGGACGGATGCTGGCGACTACCGGCGAACACTCCTGGATCTGCCGGGAGGGGAAGGCAAGGGGGCGCAGACGATGGCGCCAACAAAGCTGTCACGAAGCAGGAGCCGGAAGACGCACTGGGCTGTCGGAGTAGCTCGCCGGCAAACTCGGCGGAGGTTCGACAGGAGGAGGCGAGCCCGCGAGAAGCACCGCGGGAGGAGCTCGTCTTGCCAGGACTGAAAGACGCATAGATGCAGACCTCAAACCAGGGCATAAACATGCACTTGTTAAACCACTCCTATATTTTACCCTTTTATTTTGGTGATAATAAAATTTATGTTTAATTAATTATTATTAAAAATATTTAATATCATGTTTTTCTTAATAAATATAAATTTACATGATTAATTGAATATTAAATATATTTAATACCATGATTTTTCTAATAATAAATTAAATATCATGATTTTCTAATAAATATAATTTTATGACATTATTCTGTAATGATTTGCACTAAACAGATAAAGGATTCCATTCAATATATATATGGATTTCAGTTCAAAGTGCCACATCGATTTGGTCCCATAACGATTTGATAAGTGACTCTCATAAGGATTCCTTTATACTCACACAGACTCCTTTGTAACTCATAAGGATTCCTTTGTACTCACACAGACTCCTTTGTAATTCATAACGATTCCTTTGTAACTCACACAGACTTCTCATAAGGATTCCTTTGTAACTCACACAGACTTCTCATAACGATTCCTTTGTAACTTACACAGACTTCTCCTAACGATTCCTTTGTAACTCTCACATGGATTCTCTCTAAAGGAATCGATCTCATAAGGATTCGCTCTCATAAGGATTCGCTCTCTAAAGGAATCAATCTCACATGGATTCCTTTGTAACTCTCATAAGGATTCCTTTGTAACTCTCACATGGATTCCTTTGTAACTCTCACATGGATTCCTTTGTAACTCTCATAAGGATTCTTTGTAACTCTCACATGGATTCCTTTGTAACTCTCACATGGATTCCTTTGTAACTCTCATAAGGATTTCTTTGTAACTCTCACATGGATTCTCTCTAAAGGAATCGATCTCACATGGATTCCTTTGTAACTCTCATAAGGATTCCTTTGTAACTCTCACATGGATTCCTTTGTAACTCTCATAAGGATTTCTTTGTAACTCTCACATGGATTCCTTTGTAACTCTCACATGGATTCCTTTGTAACTCTCACATCGATTCCTTTGTAAAATATGGATTTCACTTAAACATAGATTTATTTTATATTTCAAAATATTTTTGGCATCTAGTGAAAAAGTCAAATATTCTTGATTTGCGTAATCCTTTATCTTTCTGACAGGAGATCTTTTTGCTTAACTTTCTAGATCTCTTCTCTCCTGCCAACAAAAGAGAGATTACTTACCACTTCTGGGTGGCAACAGGAAACATAGATGTATGAGCCTTTTTGACAGAAACACTCTTTTATCTAAACACTTTCTTCTATGCTTGCAGACCTCGTAGACCAAAATTATCAGAAGAAAGAGAAGATGAGCAACGACTAGAACTCCAACGGATCTCCTCAACGGATTTATTCAAATTGCTCATATAAAAGATGAAGAATGACTGAAGAACAAAAAGAGCTTTCCTGAAGATCTTTTGAATGAGTGTACAACCAGTGAGGAACCTGAACTCCAAATACACTCAAAGAAAAAGAGAGAAAGAGCCTGAGCCCAAGAAGAAGTGTTCAAGCATCTGAAGCACTGAAGCATTCAAGCTCCTTCTCCTCTCTTCTCTCTCTCTCTGTGTGCATCTTGTAATCTGGGGGAGAGAGTCTTTTGCTGAGAGTTCTTTTAGTTGGTTTTTATTTGTTCCAACTCTCAGCTTTGTTCTTTCTTTTCTAAGAAAGATCCTTGTCCTGCTGTAGGACTGTATACAGTAGATTACCCAGCTAGGGGTTTGTGTCTAGCTGAACCAAACTGGGGTTTGTACCAGTTGTTAACCTAGCTAGGGTTAGTGTCTAGCAGAACCGCACTGGGGTTTGTACCAGGAGGTTGGCTTCTTTACCTGTAAGAGAAGTGGGTTGCCTTCTTGCCCGGGAAAGAGAAGAAGACCAGCTGGGGTGCTGGGTGTTGTAGTGTCCTTAAGGGGGACTGTACCCTTGGTTAGTGAAATCCCAAGAGGTTGCTTGGGGACTGGACGTAGGACTTCCATGTGGGAAGGGCCGAACCAGGATAAATTTCTTGTGTCATTTGTGTGATTGTTTATTTGCTTCCGCACTGCTACTCTTTATCACACTAAACTAACCAAACCTTCAAGTGTTAATTTCTGTGTTTAAGTTTCTATTTCAGATCTCAGAAAAACCTATTCACCCCCCCTCTAGGTTAGCTTGCTGCCGTACCAAAAGGGCCAACAAGTGGTATCAGAGCGAGGTCTCTGATCTATCAAGAAGATCTAACGATCTTAGAGAAGATCCATGGCAGCTCAAGGATATGCTGAAGGTCAATCAGTTACCATACCTCCATTCTTTGATGGAGAGGACTACCAATATTGGAAGATGCGAATGGAATGCTTCATTCGGGGAACAGACTTCGATCTGTGGCAGGTAATAGAGGTAGGTGATTTTGTTGTTGTTCCTGTTCCAGGCACTACTGCTATTACAATAGCTGATAAAATAAACTATCTTTAAACTTTAAAGCTAAGAACTATTTATGTTGTGCTTTATCTAAAAAAGAATTTAGTAGAGTATCTGCATGTAAATCTGCTAAAGAAATATGGGATAAACTACAGATAACTTATGAAGGAACAAATAAAGTAAAACAAACTAGAATAGATATTCTTGTCTCACAATATGAGCAATTTAAAATGTTTCCAATGAAAATATCACTCAAATGTATAATAGATTTTCAAGTATAGTAGTTGGTCTAAGCTCTCTTGGTAAAAATCTTTCTGATGAGGAAACTGTTAGAAAAATACTTAGGTCCTTAACTATTTCATGGACACCTAAAGTAACTGCTATTGAAGAGGCCCATGATTTAACCAAATTGTCAATTGATAATTTAATAGGTTCTCTCATGGCACATGAAATAAATATGGAGCGATTGTCTGAAAGCTCATCTAAGAAGAAATGTACTAATGCTCTTAAGGTTGTAGCTGCTCCTTCCACTTCTTCTTGTAGCTCCAAAAATGCAGATTCTAAAGACAGTGACGTAGATGAAGTTCTGTCCAAGCTTCAGAAAATTTTCAAGAAGAAGAAAAATGGATCGAAAAGGATTCAAAAGAAAAACAGAAAAGAGAAAGAACCAGTCTGCTATGAATGCAGAAAACCTGGACATCTGAGACCGGATTGTCCAAGACTCAAGAAGACTGATCAAAATGAAAACCCAAAAAGAAGCACAAGAAATTCAAAAGAAAAGCCATGGCGGCTGCTTGGGAAAATGAAGAGACCACATGCTCAGAATCATCAAGCTCAGAATCAGAGAAAGAGCAGGTAAATCTAGCCCTCATGGTAGGACTAGATGAGGTACATCTTAACTCATCTTTTGATTCTTGCACAGATTCAGGATCAGAATCTGAAGATTTAGATCATGTTTTTAATGAACTTTATGATAAACACAAGGTTGTTGTAAAAGAATTGAAAAATATCAAGAACAACCTTACTTGTTTGGAAAATACTAATTCTGATCTTAAATCAGAAATGGAACAATTAGAAGATCAATTAAAAGAATGTAAAGATAATAATTATCTTTAAATGAAGATTTAAAAAGTAAGAATAATGAGAAGATAGAGTTAGAAGAAAAATTGAAAACTCTAACTGAAGAAAATCTTTATTTAAAAGAATCAGTTAGAAAATTAACTAAAGGGAAAACATCTTTATCCCTATGTTTAAAAGGATCAAAATCTGGAAATAACAAACAAGGACTTGGTTACATACCTCCAGAAAAAGGAAAACAAGTCATAATTCCTGAAAAATATCCATTACCAAAATTTGTAAAAGAAACCAAGTTGCCTCAGAAAAAGGCTCCAGTAAAAGAAAAGGTCTCCAAATATTGTGTTCCAGATAGACATCACAAAGAAAATAAGAACTGTAAATCAAATTATATTCATTGCTGCTCTCATTGCAATAAGTTAGGACACACAGTAAACACCTGCACAACAAGGCATTTAGTTTGGATTCCTAAAGGTTATTTTCATGCATCTAACTATCAAGGACCCAAAAAGATTTGGGTACCTACTTCTGAGTAGTTTATTTGCAGGATGGCCTTGGAGCATCAGGAACAAAGGATGCTCAAGGCACTGGTGACTGCCAGCTCTTCATCCATCTCATATCTGAAGAGGGAGTAGTCATTAATTTATTTTTAAATTTTAATATTACTAACAATTATTTACAAGTTTCATTCAGGTGGAGTCTCTCATTCAGGGGGAGCACAGACTAAGGGGGAGTTATTCTTTTATGTCAATCATTGTTGAACCCCTCAATGGTAAGAATTTCTTTCACAAAGGGGAGAGAATGCAATGGTAAGAACCTTCCTTTTTGGTTTGTGACAAAAAGGGAGAGAGTATGCATGATATGTATTATCTTTGAATTTTCTGTATTTTCTATGCTTTATGTATTTTTGTGAGAAAATTCTCATAAATTTTGTCATCACCAAAAATGGGGAGATTGTTGAACCACTCTATATTTTACCCTTTTATTTTGGTGATAATAAAATTTATGTTTAATTAATTATTATTAAAAATATTTAATATCATGTTTTTCTTAATAAATATAAATTTACATGATTAATTGAATATTAATATATTTAATACCATGATTTTTCTAATAATAAATTAAATATAATGATTTTCTAATAAATATAATTTTATGACATTATTCTGTAATGATTTGCACTAAACAGATAAAAGGATTCCATTCAATATATATATGGATTTCAGTTCAAAGTGCCACATCGATTTGGTCCCATAACGATTTGATAAGTGACTCTCATAAGGATTCCTTTATACTCACACAGACTCCTTTGTAACTCATAAGGATTCCTTTGTACTCACACAGACTCCTTTGTAACTCATAACGATTCCTTTGTAACTCACACAGACTTCTCATAAGGATTCCTTTGTAACTCACACAGACTTCTCATAACGATTCCTTTGTAACTTACACAGACTTCTCATAACGATTCCTTTGTAACTTACACAGACTTCTCATAAGGATTCCTTTGTAACTCTCACATGGATTCTCTCTAAAAGAATCGATCTCATAAGGATTCGCTCTCATAAGGATTCGCTCTCATAAGGATTCGCTCTCACATGGATTCCTTTGTAACTCTCATAAGGATTCCTTTCTAACTCTCACATGGATTCCTTTGTAACTCTCACATAGATTCCTTTGTAACTCTCATAAGGATTTCTTTGTAACTCTCACATGGATTCCTTTGTAACTCTCACATGGATTCCTTTGTAACTCTCATAAGGATTTCTTTGTAACTCTCACATGGATTCTCTCTAAAGGAATCGATCTCACATGGATTCCTTTGTAACTCTCATAAGGATTCCTTTGTAACTCTCACATGGATTCCTTTGTAACTCTCACATGGATTCCTTTGTAACTCTCATAAGGATTTCTTTGTAACTCTCACATGGATTCCTTTGTAACTCTCACATGGATTCCTTTGTAACTCTCACATCGATTCCTTTGTAAAATATGGATTTCACTTAAACATAGATTTATTTTATATTTCAAAATATTTTTTGGCATCTAGTGAAAAAGTCAAATATTCTTGATTTGCGTAATCCTTTATCTTTCTGACAGGAGATCTTTTTGCTTAACTTTCTAGATCTCTTCTCTCCTGCCAACAAAAGAGAGATTACTTACCACTTCTGGGTGGCAACAGGAAACATAGATGTATGAGCCTTTTTGACAGAAACACTCTTTTATCTAAACACTTTCTTCTATGCTTGCAGACCTCGTAGACCAAAAATTATCAGAAGAAAGAGAAGATGAGCAACGACTAGAACTCCAACGGATCTCCTCAACGGATTTATTCAAATTGCTCATATAAAAGATGAAGAATGACTGAAGAACAAAAAGAGCTTTCCTGAAGATCTTTTGAATGAGTGTACAACCAGTGAGGAACCTGAACTCCAAATACACTCAAAGAAAAAGAGAGAAAGAGCCTGAGCCCAAGAAGAAGTGTTCAAGCATCTGAAGCACTGAAGCATTCAAGCTCCTTCTCCTCTCTTCTCTCTCTCTCTGTGTGCATCTTGTAATCTGGGGGAGAGAGTCTTTTGCTGAGAGTTCTTTTAGTTGGCTTTTATTTGTTCCAACTCTCAGCTTTGTTCTTTCTTTTCTAAGAAAGATCCTTGTCCGGCTGTAGGACTGTATACAGTAGATTACCCAGCTAGGGGTTTGTGTCTAGCTGAACCAAACTGGGGTTTGTACCAGTTGTTAACCTAGCTAGGGGTTAGTGTCTAGCAGAACCGCACTGGGGTTTGTACCAGGAGGTTGGCTTCTTTACCTGTAAGAGAAGTGGGTTGCCTTTTTGCCCGGGAAAGAGAAGAAGACCAGCTGGGGTGCTGGGTGTTGTAGTGTCCTTAAGGGGGACTGTACCCTTGGTTAGTGAAATCCCAAGAGGTTGCTTGGGGACTGGACGTAGGACTTCCATGTGGGAAGGGCCGAACCAGGATAAATTTCTTGTGTCATTTGTGTGATTGTTTATTTGCTTCCGCACTGCTACTCTTTATCACACTAAACTAACCAAACCTTCAAGTGTTAATTTCTGTGTTTAAGTTTCTATTTCAGATCTCAGAAAAACCTATTCACCCCCCCTGTAGGTTAGCTTGCTGCCGTACCAAAAGGGCCAACAGCACTGACACTGGAGATGCCGCCGAACCAGGGGGAGCGAGTGGGAGCGGCGAGCATCATCGCCAACAGAGAAAACCAAGGAACTGCAGCCGGACCTCTAATCGAAACCACCGGGCTGACTGGAACAGTTCCTTTGACGAAGGGGAAGCCCTAAATCGCCGGAGACAAAACTTCCTTCGACGAAGGAGACAACAAAACTTGCCACCAGAGGGGAGGCAGTGGGGGACCACAACTGGGGATGGAGGGGGGCACACTTGCCGGAGACGGAGACAGAGACGGAGGGGGCAAAAGCCTCCTCCCCTCCGTACGGAGCCGACGGCACGGATGATCTGACGACGGTGCCAGAGAAAGGGCCCTCCACGGAGACATGACCCCTGCAACCGCGACGGGGAGGGGGGAGGACTCCGCCCGAGCAGAACGACATCAGCGTCGGAAGCAGGGACGAAGAAGGAGGGGAGGGGGAGGGGGCTGAGCCCCCTCCCCAACGGGGAGGCGAAAGAAAAGGGCAAGCCCCAAAAAAATCTCAAAACTTCTCTCTCTATAAAAGTCTAGAGAGAGAAGCTCCGCGACGTATATGTGAACGGGGAAATCGAAAATGACATCATGATACAACTCAAAGTAGATCCAACAAAGGAAAAGAATATAGAAAATACGTACACCAAAATAGTACTACTCCCAACAGTTAAGCAGAACTAGCATCGGAGTGACTCGGCTCCTCAGCACCTGGAGCCGACAACGAACCATCTGAAATGAAAAGGAGTGAGTCTCAAGAAGAGACATAGTAGAGACACTAACCTCCACCGGTAAACAGTACAAAAAGTGTAGGAAAGTATATTACATTGAAGTAACACTGCACTAAAACACACGGAAATCGGTGGCATGACGCCCAACTCCTCACAGGAGCGTGTCAAAAGACTGGAACCTCGCAAGCTCAACTGTTCACAACTCAACACAACAATAGTCACACCCACACAAGAAAGTAGGGCCAACTAGGGTCTGTAATTTGACGCATCGACACCATAGAGTCCTCAAACCCTTGCTACGCTCAGACGTTCTCCCTCGCGTCTGGTCCTCGACCGATTTTCCCTTACGCCGGACTCAAACATGTCCTTCAAATAGAACTTACATCTAAAACAAAAAAGAGAGAGTGACTTATCACCCATATGAGGCAAGCACCTGAGTTATATTGACGGATCCTACCACCACGAAAAGGCAGATACCACACAAGTATTCATCTCATATGGTTTTTAAGCATTTCTAAAAAAAGAAAAATCATTGTCCGAGTGGCTCTCAAGCATTGTAACGTTTTTATAAACTCTCACATCATTAATCAAATGAGATGAAAAGAGCTTAAAAGATTAGAAAATAAAAATAAGCTGTCAGGAAAAATATGGAAGTGACAACTCACACCACTTTAATACCCCATCTATAATTTTTTTGTCATAAAAAAGCTTAGTGACTATGTTTTATTATGCATACATATAATAAAAATGGATATTAATATTTATATATCTATATGATGCTTCTGATGTCTAAAGCTCAACTTGACGGGCTGGGCTAAAACTCAACTTGGGCTGAAGTTGAACCGGCCCATGGGTATGCTCATAATGGGCCCAAACTTTGAAAGATGAGGCATGTGGTTGACATGATAAGCATGAGCTAGCCTCCATCTCAAGAAGAGTTGAGTGATCCAATTGTTTTGTTGGGTTGGATTGGCCTAGAATTAGGATGAACAGCACAAGATTGGCAAGGAATTCACAAGGGTTGCCAAGGGTTGGAGTTGAAAACAGGAATAGGTGTTTCTGCTTCCTCTTTCTGTAAGGAATTTTGAAAATGAAATGGAAATTTTGGATGTGATAATGCTTATAAAACAACTTCATAGGTCCATGAAGTACATAGATGCTTAGATCTATAAACACAAATCACATCATCTCAGATGTAAATCCAATAATCTATAAATTATATAGTCACAATGTGTCATATTTAGTACATGGAGCTGATATAACAATAAACCAAAAATATATCTTCCATCATCATGTCCTCTCCATCTTATATACACTATCATGACCCCCTGCAAAATAAGAAATGTCAAAATCAAATTAGTACATTATGCAGTTGTGCATAATGGGGCAAGTGATGAACAAGCAATCATATGTTGGGGGCTCTCATTGGGATAGGTAGCTTGTGCTGGTGCAAGCACAGATGGGGATGGGGAGGGGTGGGAGAGTATCTTCCAACCACTAGTTGGGGCAATGGCAAGCAATGTTCACCTATAGGCTGGGGGATGGGGGGTGTGAGAGTGAGTTTGAAACTTTAAGATCATGTTTGGTATCGGGATAGATTGAGAATAAAGTGAGAATATTCTTAATTTATTCTCCATCTATTTCAATACTAAACAGCTTAGAATTTCAAGGTTGAAGGGGATTTTATTATACATATTTATATCATTTTATATTATTTATTATACACATATAATAAAAAAATGGAAATGAGATTGCCAAAATGGGTGTTTCAATTTCCATCTCCTATAAGAATTTGAAAATCTATTTTCATTTTCACTAAAGCGCCATTTTTTTTGGAGTTTTACGTCCCATAAAAAATATGATAATGACTTGACTAAATGGAAAGTGAATATCTATTGGCAGCCTTATAATTCACCAGTTAAAGAGGATAGAGTTTATTACAATGATGAGAAAGGAAATGTTCTTTAAGTAAAAGCTATGAATTAAAGCTCCTAGATTTGGAAAAAAACTAATTGTCTTGCGCAACTACTCAATCTTAAGTGACATAACTCATGTTGACATTTTGATTAATATTTGATGAGGTGGTAGATGCATTCTTATGGGATTAGCCTACTGTAGACATGCCATTTTGACAATATATCGAGTACATTTCATGTTATACCGCAATGCCGCAATGCCTCAAAGTGGCTCTCTTCAATTAACATCTTGAGTAATTTTTCTATTTTTTCAAATTTTTCTAAGATTTTTAGGAATTTTTTTAGGGTTTTGAAGGGGTATGTTGTGCATAACTGATTCGCGACAGATACAGTGGTTGTGGTTTTAAGGGAGCTTGATCCGCGACGGGTTAAACCGTCGCATATTTAACCCGTCGAGTATCACACTTCCTTTTCTGGCACTTACCAAGTTTTGAATCGCGTCTAACAGAGTCGTCGCGTTTAAGAGTTTCCATTTTCGAATTATGACAAATTTCAAAATTATTTTTGGAAAGATTTTCTTGCTAATTAGAATCGTGTCCACATGGTCCGTCGCGTTTCTGACCTTCCATCATATGAAGATCGACTCCCTTCAGAAGATCGATTCTTTCAAATACGCGACTACTTATGTCGTCGCGATTCAACATTTCCGTTTATTAATATTTGAAAAGAATCAATCGGTATTAGAAGTGTTTGAAACACGTCGGTTTATGTCGTCGCGATTCTAAAACCTGCGATAATCGATGTTTGGAAATGTTTAATCAGATCAAGTCGATCTTTATAAATGCGACGCTTTGGTCGGTCGCGATTCATACAAATAGGCGACCACTGTGTCCGTCGCGATTCATGAAATTTTTTCTCTATAAAAAGACACTCGAGGCTACTGTCTTAAATATATTCCAAGCACTACGACGAAGCCCTGCCGCACTGAAGACTCACACTTCGAAGCTAAGAGGACCTTCATCTCAAGCTACTCCGAATATCCATCTGTCCATTGGAGTCCGGAGCCTTTCTCCTCTTCATTGCTTTGGAGTGAGGAGGATTCTTCTTCCTCTTCGTCCATCTGCTGCAGCGGACTTTTGCCCATCGGATTTCTCATTTCCCTCTTAGTTCTTTAATTTTCATTTAGCTCATTCATCCATCACACTACTCACTTTCACACACACTTCATTTCATCCACACCTAACTATTAGGGTTTAACACCACCTCCATAAGGTGTGTTCAAGCCCATGCAAGTGCACTTTTCTTACATTTTCTTTGAATCTTATACTTCACAATTTAGTCTAATATTTTTGTCACGTGTTTGCTTGTTTTCTCCATTTTGCAAGGTAACTATCAAGCTAAAGTCTTCTGTGCCGACCGGCCGGTTGGAGGAGTAGAAGTCAACCCACTGCAATCTCATCTCCCGCGATCTTTGGGTGAAGGTAAGTACTCTCTCAGCCTCACACTCACTCCCTTCGGTACCCTCGTGTATATGGCGATCACCTTTCCTCTTTATGCACACGCGCACTCCTTTTCTTTTCTCCCTCTTTCACATTATAATAAATCTTTTTTTAATTATTTCTTTGTGGAGTGTTTGAAATGAAAAACACATTCACACCTACCTAGGTGTGGCAAATTTTGAGACAAGGCAAACTTGAGACTTGCTAAACTACATGTTCCTACACACAAAATCTAGGTGCGCACCCCCGTGGGTGTGCAATAGGGCTGCAAACGGAACTCGATATACTGATATTCCGACCTGATTCCGATAAAAATTATCGATTTCAGAATTAAAAATTAATACCGATAACTTATCGGAATCGGTATCGAATATTCCGATAAGTTATCAGAATCAGAATCAGAATTAAAAAAAATAGTCAGAATCGGTATCGGTTATCCGATAAATTATCCATAAAGTCAAAAGGTAAAACCATAGTAAGTACCTTAACTTATCAAAATTTCGGTTCCGATAATGTTATCGGAATCAGAACGGAATCAGAATTAACTATTCCGATTTTATCAGAATCGGAACTATATTTTTGTCATCATAATCGAAATCAGAATCTATGTTTCCGATTCCGAACCTGCCCCGGTTGCAGCCCTAGTATGCAACAAGTATCACTCTAACAATTTCATAGAAAAAAGTAGAACCCAAAGTGACCTATGAGAGCCTCACCCAACATTCCCATGGCACATTTCTCTCAAAAATAATTAAACTTAAAACATGGTTGCAACAAAAAATTGTGCCCAATACACCCTTAAAATTAATCTTCCCCGGACAATCTGAACTGGTCCAAAGGAAAAAGAGACACACCATTGGTGTTCCTCAATGATGGAGAAGACCACATCCCACTTGGCATCCCATTTCAATCATGCACATCCATAATTCATCCAGGGAACATGTGCACAGTACTACATCAAAAAGATGGCAAATGAGAAAAACATGTAAAGAAGGAGGCCCACAAAATAATGGAATCACACCTGAAAATTGATTGCATTAGGGCACCACAAGAGAATGCCCTAATGATATATGAATAACCTAATAAACTGGCCAAGGGATCCCCATGAATCTGTAGTGCTTTGTTTTCTTCTAGTTGGCAGATTCTGTTGTGGAGGAGGGGCCAATATGAGGATTATTCCAGGTGGTTTTCCCAGCATTTGGCCTTGCCTTTCCTACCACTTTCCTGAATGCACAGCTATATGTTATTTCTATCATGCATATTATATTGGATTGTTTCCATAATCACAATTTTATATTTTGTGATCCTGTAAGTGTGAGTCCACTAGATTAAATGAGGGATTTAAGGATTTGACTAATTGTGTCAGAGAGGTGTTCAATCTTGCAAGTTCTACTGTCAATCTTATATGTTAATGGTGCAAAAATAATTTTTTATTATTATTTCCAATCTCCTGAGATCAATTAGTAGATAATAAAGTTATTTCCTTAATTAGTTTCCCGTAGGCTCTGAAGTGCAAAGTTCAAAATTCAATGCCTTACCACCTAAAAAAGTTTGAATTGTTAAAGATGTTGGGTGGGAGTGAGAGATGACCTTCACATGAATCTCTACATAATTTAAAGAGCCAATGGTTGCAATAATTAGTGTCGAAAGTTATCATCTAGATTCTCAAGCCTTTATGCATGTTTTATCTTAAGATTAGCCCATAAGTTGCATTACAAAACTTATTAATGTCAGACACAGACCTCCAAAATATAGAGTAGTGTTTGCTACCCATCAACCCATCTATTTGACATCTTTCACAACTTTTTGTGTTAAGAGTGACAAATAGGGATGGATAATAAGAAAGGACCATTCCAAATAGCAAATGGGTAGTAAGCATTTATCTAAAACATAACATCCAAAAAGTTTTCTTGGACCTTGGAAAGATTCCAAATGGGTAGGACACATGACTTTAAGATGAAGACATATAATCATCTTTTTAAGTGGCAAGTATCAGTCAAAGTGTAGGCAAAATAATGTTCATGAGGAGGAGAATAATTGAGCCCTGTGGATTGGTGAGTGGGTGACAGACATGTCATTGAAGGGCAACCTTGTGAGCCCATCCACCCATCATTCACAGCTTGAATGAAGGAAAGGAAAAAGTCTCTATGAGAAACATGTGTATGAAGGTTCTACATGGACTTCAGTCCCTCACATCAAGAACTAAATAGATTCAAACTTGATGGCATCCACTAGCTTCAAGAGATTCTTCCAACTAAGTTGCAGCATTTGGAGATTGTATAAGCACATAATTAACTTTGAACTAGTTGCATGCTTTGGTGCCATACAATTTTTGTTAGTTGTTTTGTCAACTTAGTACATAGCATTTGGCTGCTCCATGGTATGTATAAAAGTGGGTTATGTGGATGGTACCAAAGCAGGGTTGTTGATGGTTGTGCTTAATTTAGACATCAACTGTGTTATTTGCCAAGACTAATGAAAAAAAACTAATTATTCTTTTGTTCATCTTGATAAGAAAACTTGTGTTGTGTTGTTTTGTTTACTTTTGCCTAGTAGCTAGACATCTAGATAATAAGGGGACAAGCACATGAGAGATGAAAGGACTTCACAAACTATGAGGACAAGCACTAGGTCATTTTATAAGTTGTCAATTTGCCATCTTATGATCATGATTGGCCTTACTGCATACCCATCAAACCCATCATCAGCCATGTAATGTTGCATTTCCATCAAACTATGTTATTGGCTATTTGTCTATTGAATAATATTTATCAAATACTTAAGTGTGTAACAATTAACTGATGAAACGATATGTATAATTTTATATAATTAATCTACATAAGGTGATAAAATATAGGATGACATATGATGTATTGTCACTCTCATATAAATCAAGAAAGTGTCATTTTCACTTCCATCACTTATTACACATTAAATATTTTACAAAAATATAAATAAAAAATTAGTACTTACTGTCAAGTCACTTGCAAGAGGACAACTCATGGAAGACAGATCAAAGAGAAAGAACACTCTCACATGAGAGAAGAAAGCAACTCCACAGGAAATGAGGAAAGGGATGCTACATGCAGGTGATAGCAGCTGGATTCTTCACTCTCACATCCCTTTTTTACTTTTTAGTGACAAAAATCTTATCCATCACTAAAACATCAAAAACACATCTATCAGCCAATTAATCTCCCTCTCTTTCACATGCATACACACAAAGAAACATTTGTGTGTGTAGGCCACACAAATAGCTATCACCATGTGATATCATGCATCACTACCATTCTTAATTTCATCTCATAATTTTTGAGGTTGACTAAACTCAATGAAGGAACTAATGATCAAGTATTGTACATTGTGGCATAAAAACTATATGCTTATAGTAGTTTAACCTTCCAATGGAGAAGCCCATTAAGAGCTCTATCAGATCAATTTCAGAACAAGTAGAAATATGCATCCTTAATAGTTCAGGGGTAGACTCACATCACCAAAGAGAGCAACACCCAAGTCCTTGTTCCACAACCAAATGAAAACAACCATTTTTTTTTCGAAACTCTATTAATTCTTTGCTTGGAAAGAAATAGTTGGAATGGGAAAAGAAAACCAAACAAGGAGAAAGAAATTTTTTTGATATTTATTCTTGAAAAAGGAGGGGGTAGATTGTTCAAACACCCTATTATCTTTTAGAAGAGACATCATATGTAGATCATTTCATCTCTGCATCCTTAATTTACTGAAGATTCTATCCTACCTTCCATTCTTCCCACACACATTAGATTAAAGAGAAGGTATATTCTATCCTACCTTTCCATTCTTCCTATAGACATTAGACTAAAGTAAAGATCTATCCTGATTTGATAACCAGATAGAATAGAGGTGGTTAGGATAGAGTTGGATAGGCTAATCTTAGGTTTTTGCTTTTGCAATTTAATACAAAACTTTTATCTCAATATGATAGCTACACCCACAGAAACAATAGGATAAATTATCAGAGGTTTATCTCAAGCATGAGTGGTACTTTTATCAAAATCCAACTATGACAGTTACCAAATCAGTTTTTTTTTTCCTTTTAACTTCTTTGTGTGAATAAGTCTTGGATAGGCACCCCTAGGACAGGGGGTGGCCGCAGGGTTATGTGGGGGTAAAATTCAAAGTAACTTGTTTTTGACTTTGAAAAGTAGGTTAGCTTAAGATCCGTTTGTTTGAAAGTAAAACACCGTTAGAAAATGATTTTCTAGGGAAAACCTTTTTTTAAGACCATTTAGTATTCCTGAAAACTAAAATTTGGAAAACCTTATCCAGAAAATTCCGAATTTTGGCATTCCCGCGAATCACGCGGATGCCATTTTCCTTTGCACGCACGTGCATGTTAACAATTTTTTGCTACAGTGACGATTGTTTTGACACTATTCATTTAAGTTGTTTTATTATTTTTTTCTCTTCATTTTAGTCATATTTGTCAAATCTAATTATTTTTTATTTTTTATTTTTTTATTTTTTATTAAAATATCTATAGAACACTATTCATTCAAGTTATGTTTTTATTTTATTTCTCTTAATTTAAATTATTTTTGTCAAAATTATTTATTGTTCACTATTATTTTTTAAAAATTATCAAAAATAAAAAATAAAATAAAAAATTTGATAAATATTGTTAATTCACGATGAGTATATGACTCTCTCTCATTTGAGTGGATCATAAAATCTCATGTTTCTCCATACAACTTTATATTTACATGACAACTAAATAGACAATTACATTTTCATTTTCATGTAAAAGGTATTCCGTGAAAAATTGTTTCCTTAGTAAACCATTTTACATGTAACTAAACGGACCTTGAGGGTTAGGGTAAATTTTAAGATATGAAGGGGGTATGGGGTGGGTTATCCTACCCATCCAAAAGACTTGGGTAACTTAACCCCTCTTTATCTTTTTTTTAACCCATATTTCAAAAAATAAAAAAGTGTCAAACCCATTTCACTTAAAAATAGGTTAAGTAATCTTTGGTTAAGTAAGCCCAAGGTTATATATATAATCCTTTGTCAAATTGGGAGTAAATGAATAAAAAGTATAACTTGTATTGCAAAAATGTAGGATCCTTTAATGCATGACACATGATATTTTGCACTGGCAACTATCACTAAAAGGGCGAACATATGAAAGCATGTTCATCAAAAGAGAGTGTATGATTAGACCTTGTGAATGGGGGGCATGGGTGATGGAGACATGTCATTGGAAGGTAGGGTAAAGGCCCCCCCCCCCCCCCCCCCCCCCTAAAAAAAAACAAATATGATATATATCCACCAGCTCCATCATTTACAGCTGGAAAGCCAATTCCCTCCCTATTGAAGGGGAAAAGTGGAAGCAAAACATGCATGTTTTTGGATAGAATAGTCCCATCAAAGTTTGATGCAGGGTAGATTTAGATATTTTTTTCTAAGAGAAAGATTTTGTGCACTTCTCAAAATGCAAAAATGTTATGTCATCTTGCACTTCTCTCCTCTCATTGGTGAAAAAAAAAAAGAGATCCATGTGGCACCTTGATTCCCACCAATAGAAGGGGAGAAGTGCAAGATGACATGACATTTTTACACTTAAAGAAGTGCACAAAGTCTTTCTCTTTTTCTAATGAGGTCACTCGAAGAGGTGTGGGATCTATTAGATCACCTCAAATTTTCAGTGGGATCACTCAACATATCCACCTTTAAAAATTTTCTGTTGGAATGAGTTCAAAAATAAAATTTAAAATTTTAATAAAATCACAAGACCCCACTAAATAAAAGTTGGGTCTGCCCCTAAATGCATCCCCTATGAATAGCTCCACCTTTGATGTATGGATTCCCTTGGGCAAATGCCTCTTGACATGTTAGTGATCATATTTGTATTAAGTTCTCTCTTTGAAAGGAAAACTTTGTAGTAGGCATTTGATTTGATAAAAAGATAATCTTAACCCATCAATTCCCAAGTGTGCAATACGAGGTATGAGAAATGTTTATTGTAATAAGACCAATGTGAATTGAGAGAAAGTAATTTATTAGTTGAGAAAGCTTGATAAAACTTTTTGTTTTCTCAGTCAATCTATTTCAATGAATATAATTATTTTCTTACAATCAACTCGTAAAAATAGTCTTACAATAAGTCACTTGACACCAAACTTAATATGCTAGTTTTAAAAAATAACACAATTTAATTAAATGGTAGGTAAACTCTATAGTCCATATACATAAGCAAACTTATTTGAATAGGAAAACTTTTGAAGATCAAATTCATGGGTAATGCTTTTGTCAATCTGTATTCAAGAGAAGTCTTTTGTTTGTTTACAAAATTAAAGAGAGATTAAGTGTAGGTACAGTAAAACAAATCTTCACATCCAATTTCACAAAAGCTCCATCGAAAAATGAAAAGAGAATTAGAATGTTTTATCCTTTAAGAAGAGCAACACTCATTGCACTCATCAAGGAGTGACTACACTTTCAGGATTTAGGATTTGAGTTTATTCACACTCTCTCTTTCTATCGCATGTTATGATACTATGACATTGTTTGGATTCGCTTCACGGTGATATTTTTACTGTGAAATCTCTGACAATGTTCACATCGTTTTTCAAATGCAACAGTTACTCTGGTTTCTATGTTTGCACAGATTTTAAGAACGAGGAGGGTGGTAGAGAAAAGCCTTGTTTTCTCTCTCCACTGTCGAAAAGCGACAGGAACTCCGCTTTGGGAGATTTGGGTGAAGGTGATAATAATTTTTTTTTAAATTTTGCTCGCGAGCTGCGGTGGGCGATGAGGATGTTAAAAATTATTATTTTTTATTTCACTGACCTTTCGTAAATAAATGCGAACGACAAGTCCTCGTCGCCCGCACCTCAAAAGACGCGAGCGACAAGGCCCGAAAATGCATCTGTGCAGGCGTCTTGAGAAAAATCGGCTATTATTGATTTTTACTTTTACAAGAGGGGGGGGGGGAGGGTTTCAAACAGTGCCTATGTAGGGCAAGAGTGTCACAACTCTCTCTCTCTCTCTTATATAGAAATATTTGGTACCTATTCAAGAATTCAAGATGAATATCCCATGTTAAGTAAGAGCGTCACAAATAAAGGGCATATTTAGAGCTTCGTCAGTGCAGAATCTAAGGAAGGAACGATGTATGTAATTTTATTTTAAGAAGTTAAAATATATATTTTTTAATTTTAAACCACCTTCCAATCACAGATAATTTTACTGTTACTCTAAAACCCACTCTTCGAGATCTATTCACAAATCTCTTTCCCATATAAGGTCGGATATTAGAAATTGGACAAATTAATTAGGAGTCCCTGTCAAATTTTTGACTTATTTGTTAGTCCCTAACAAAACTGTAATTCATTACAGTAAGTGTTATCATCTGTTACAGTATACATTAAACCCTGTTACAGTAAGGACCTCCTTATTACAATCAGGGACTTCTAATTAATTTATCCTTAAAAATTTAGTCTAAAAAAGATTTAATATAATTTTTTATTACATTTAAGTGTAATATGATTAGACACTAAATTTATGTGACACCCATCACACGAAAAATGATAAAGTAACAATCTAATTATTAAGTGTCACATAGATTTAATACTTTATACTTAATCATGTTATACTTTTGAGTGTAATAAAAAAGTGCAAGTCTTTCTATTTAGTCACAGTTTTTAAACTTTTTCCCCTTCTAATAAGACCCTTCTATGGAGAAGATGGGGGACTGAGCTCACATGGATAGATGGATGGGCACACGCCGCCTCCCCCCCCCCCCCCCCCTCTCTCCCCCCCTCTCCGCTTTGATGTGCCCAAATGGGACAAACGACGTCACCTCCTTTCTCCCATGCCTTCCACGGCCACGCCTCCGGCCTCCAAAACTCCAAACCCCACCACCTCTGCTCAGGGCACCCATGACGCCTGCTCGTCTCTTCTCTTCTCTTGCTGTTTCTTCCCTTCCAGGGGCCCCGCAAGGGCCGAAGCTGCCTGCAAGCTAGTCTCACCCAGAGGCGCAGGCAGCAAAAGAATGGAGAGCGGAGCTGCCTTTTTTTCTTCCAGTTTGGGGTTCACAATCACACCGTCGACTCGAGTCCAGCTTTTCACCGCCCCCAGCTCCCTCCCCTCCGTTTCAGAGGAACGCACCTGCAGCAAGGAAGCCAGATGGGTTGGTGTACCGTGTACGGCTTCGGTTCTCTGCAAGGTAGGGGAAGGGGAGCTCTCTCTCTCTCTCTATCGATCTGTGTGTGTGCGCCCGCGGTGGCTGCGACGACAACTGGTGGCAGCAGCAGCTGCCGTGATCATGGTGCGGCCATCGGACCACCGCGTACCACCGCATGCCCATTACCTGTTTGCGGAAATGGCGAGCAGATACGGGTAGTGCCAGCGTTTCTGTTCGACACGACGTTTCGCGGTGGGTAAAACAGCGACGCTTTGCTGCGATGGCGTGTACGGACGCCGAATAGATACGCGGGGGTTCTCGTCGAAGGGCTGGCCGCGTTGGCACTGCGCCCAACCACTCAGAAGCCGCCACGTTCTTCTTAACCTGAATTATGATAAAATAATAAATATCCTTTTAAAAAATATATATTATATGTATGTATGTATATTAATTACAAGCCTTCTTTCTAAGTAAGTGGAGAGCACCTTCATCTCTTCTTCTGCTATGCTAACGAAGAAAGTAACCTTTTTTCCTCCATTTTAATTAAGTATTGAATCTCTAAATACCAAAACAGGTAGTTTTTATTATTACTACGTTCAATTAAGCTATTTTTATTTTTATTTTATTATATTATATAACTTGCACAAACACAAGAGTGACAAAACATAGGACAAATCACATAAAGTCATATCCCCCCTCTCTCTCTCCTTATCTCATTTCATATCATGAGGAGATACCCACCACATGAATAAATAATAAACATGTATCAAAGTTAATAAAATCCAAATAATCCTTGTCACATCCGCATGATGGAAACCAACCCCCCTCCATCCTCCCCCCCCCCCCCCCCCCAAATCTCCCAATCCAACTCCACAGATTGCCACCTCCAATACCGACCAATTCCCATGCTTTAGACCATCTGCCTCCCCCTGTCTTGTCTTCATGGCTTCTCCCCCAAAAACAACAGAAGAGGAAAAATTCCCCCCTCGTGCATGTGAATAAATTCTTCAGGCCACGTACAAACAAGGGGAAAGGGCAGGAACAAAGAGCAGCACTTGCTAAGGCAGCCAGCCATCACCACCCACACAACCCAAAAAGGAGGGGAGAGGGTGGGGGTTCTTTGTGTGTAAAGAGGGCAACAAGACACGGGAGGGTGATGTGAAGGTGCTGTCAAATCCCTCTCTGTTAACCTACCTGAGATGGGGCTATGCAGAAAAAAGAATATGTTGGGTCAAGTAGATTGTCATCACACCATTATCACCTTATGTTTATTGGATGCGATTTTTTTGAAGGAAGAAAACTCTTATTTTGCTTCATGTTTATATAAGAAAAACCCATCTGATCTACCTGCTCATTAGAAACCTCCTGTATGATTACATGTTTATTGGGTGAATGCCCTCTTTGAAGGACTTGTTCCCTTAAGAAACATAAAGGTTAGTACTTGAAGGACTTGTTTCCTGATCTTCTATGGTGTTTGCCAAATAAATGTGTGATGGTAGAGGTTTTTTATCAAATAGATGGAGATTAGAGGGATTCCCATCTAATCTACCTGCTCATTAGAAACCTCCTGTATGATTACATGTTTATTGGGTGAATGCCCTCTTTGAAGGACTTGTTCCCCTAAAGAAACATGTAGGTTAGTACTTGAAGGACTTGTTTCCTGATCTTCTATGGTGTTTGCCAAATAAATGTGTGATGGTAGAGGTTTTTTATCAAATAGATGGAGATTAGAGGAATTCCTTGTGAATATGTCAGAGCATAAGGTGCTTTTTTTTTTCTTGTAGAAAAATCACTTGTTAAAAATGCTGAAGGAAGTCCTCCTCCACCCCCACAAGTCATATAGATTTTCACATCACACACATGTAGGCACAAGTATGTTATGTGAATGAAGACAAGATATGTGTATCTGCAAGGTATGCACAATTAATGTGGAGAGGGAAGCGTGTGGTCTGAAGTGGGATGGAACCGTGTAACATGAACAGTGGGCATGCAAGAGGTGCAACCAGAAGAAACAAAAAGGCACACACCATATGGATGGATTACTGCTGGCAGTAGAGACCACCCCTGTGGATTTAAGTAACAGAGGAGACCACCTTTGCTGCTTCTTCAGCTTTGTGTATGTGACAACACAATACACAGGAGTAAGCAAGAGGAGGAGGATTCACCCACACAAAAAGGATCAAAATCCCCAGAAGAACCGTCAAAAATAATCAAAAGTAGGAATTGCAGAGAAGTTGATGGATAGAATTCTGGTGGATGGGGTGGGGGGATGGACATGATGATGACCTGCCAGGTGCCAGCCTAACTTGCCCAGTGGTAGAAGTATTCACAGTTCAGGTAAAACTCTCTTCTTCTTTTTTTCTCTCTTCTTCTTCTTCTTCTCCTCTTTTGCTTGCCCACCAAATCTTTCATGGGTTCATGATGATGTCCCCACACTTGCATTTCCAGCTCACAGGCTTGTAGTTGGAGCTGTCATCGCCCCTGGAGTTGGTGCCCATGGAGGGGCGCCACCAAGCCTTGCCCACGGCCTGCGGCACCGCCGGCACCTGCACGGCCTCGCAGTGGCCGCAGGCGGCGCACCTCCTCTGGCACCTCGGCGGCCTCGACCCGATCAGAGCCCTGGTCATCAGCTTCTCATCTGCCACCTTCTACCCAAGAAAAGATAATAGAGGAATGTTCAAGACATTAGCAAGTAAGGAAAAGGTAAGAGCATCAGACGTAAGCGGCAAAGGTGGTTTTTTTTTTTTTTTGTCTGAAGAAATGTCTCACCTTGGCGCCCTGTAGCTGCTCAAACAGGGGTCTGCCTGCAAAGCACCAAAAGATCAAACGAGAGAGGAAGGATGGGTTAACATTGTTCTGGCTGTTTCCTTCATACAAAATTGCTTCAGTTCGATGCAGAAATCTACACTACAGCCGCTTGCATACTAACCTTGGGCTACAGGTCTCGCTTGCGCGGAGGAGCAGAGCTGCAGCAGCAGCGGCAAGGAGATGAGCAGGAGAGGGAGAGCACTGCTGCGGGGGCTAATGCAGCTGCGGCAGGAACCCATCAAAACTGGCTGGGTGTGGGAGGGCAGCTGCGAAATGCTGGGAGCTTTTTCTGCAGGGATGGGACTTTGGGGGGGTTTTGCTCCTTTTAAACCCGTTGTAGGATTTCTCTCAGGAGCAGTACCTGGGTGGAGATTTTGAGAGAGAGAGAGAGAGATTGATTATAAATAGATGATGAGTGGTGAGGGAGGAGACGTAGGGGCATCTGGACAAAGGGTACTAGAGATTGCTCTCTCTTCCTAGCTCCTTCTCACCAATCCCACACAGCTGTGTGTGTTTGTGAGAAAGCTAGAGAGAGAGGGGGGATGGGAGCTCACGAGGTGGAGAGGACAGAACAAAGAAGACGCAGAGTCTTGAAAGCACGGAACAAAGCCATGGCGTAGGTTGTCAGCCCTGCAGCACCAAAAAAGAACGAAGACAAGATGTGGAGAGAGAGAGAGAGAGAGAGAGAGAGAGAGAAGAGGAGCAGCAAAAGGCTAAAAAGAACAGCGACGTCAGGAGAAGGGGGGAGGTCAGCTGTGTGGGATTCTTCCCACAAGCGGACATGGGAGAACAGCTGTGAGCTCTTGTTTTCCCACCACCGCCAACCCACCCTTCCTGTTAGTCTCTCTCTCTCTCTCTCTCTCCCTCTCTGAGGTATTCCCTTCACTTCTCTGAGAGTGGAAACTAGACCATGCCACTGAACTAGCAGGGGGTTAAGAGTGGAATTTAGATCAGGTGTATTTGTCACAGAGGTTGTTGACGAATGATGTAATATGTTAGGCCCCCCATTTGATATCCTTAGTTTTTTTTTAATTTCCCATTTTGATATAGAAATTCTTACAGTTAAATGTATAGATACAATAAAATAGGTTACAAAATGATTTTTGTTAGAAAAGATTTGTCTACCTCAGTTGGTTTTTACTTATCCACGTAGATGAACGCTTATCTGTGCCCTATTGGGTATCAAATTGGATAATATATATGATAAATATTTATTACATGTTAGATCTGTCGTATCTAGCGCTATGATTAACTTGTGTGTGGGTAGATATAATATGTCGTCCGCATGTTAGTTAACCATAGAGTCGAGCATATACCAACATGCTTTTCATGACACTCTTGATAGTGATGTGTAACAAATATTCTTATAGAAGAAATGTTATCTACTCGACTAGTCAAATAAATCATTTAAAAAAAAGTTTAGTGTGTTTTTAGATTACATTTTAAATGTAATATGATTAAGTAAGAATTTATGTGACACCACTCATATGGGGAGTGATAAAGTGACAATCCAGTTGTTGAATGTCACATGAATTATTACCTAATCATATTACACTTAAAATGTAATACAAAAATATATTAAACTTTTCTCAATCATTTACACAGCCAAACTTTGGGATTCGTTGACTATCTACTTTTGAGACATGGGGTTTGAGCAGTCGACCAATTCCGCACTTTGACCATTATCTGGCCAGCTAAATAGCATTTCTCTTTTTCTAACTACAAATCTTTAAATAGTGGGTGAAAATCCTCCTTAAGAAGCAATAACCTTGGGCTTCTGAACATTCCTTTATCTAGTGAGCCAAAAGAGGCTCTGTCACAATGAAGAAGGAAAAAAAAAAAAGAGAATAACTTTCAATTGTCCTAAGTTTGAAAACATTAAATTAAAAGTTATTCTCAATTTCTCTTATAAAATTGATCCGTGTTGCCCGTAGAATATCAGCGAACATTTGTAGATTTCAATTAGATTTTATTGTTAGTATCATTATTTGTAACCCTAAGGTCAGTTTTGAAAAATAATTAAGCAACTCCTGATTATTTTATCCAAGAGTTGTTTAATCAAAAAATTCTTCATTTTAATTTGGCCTCAAAAATATATTCTTAGGTAAGAACCCGATTAACTTATCCAAATCTTTTAACTTGGATACCTTTTAACCTCTTTAACCTCATTGAAAGCATGATCTAATCGTCACCTTGCCATTTTTTTCTCATTTAATCTTCATCTAACGTGGGATCGATTAAAGTCAAAACGTTTCTTTTCTTCTTCCTAGCTAGTTTCTACATGTTGGGTTACATGTAGAAAGTTTGAAAGTATATTGCACAAGACAAAAGATATAAATGAGGTCAATAGAAAAAGAGAAAGAGAACATTGATTGAAGTATAAGCTGTCTCACACATACTATATGGACTAACATCCGCCCAAAAATTAATGCACCAACATCAGTAGAGAGATGGACTTGGGATCTTACATAAAATGCTAAACTTAAGATACAATTGATATTGGGAATAATTAACCAAACTAAACATTTTGTGATTTGAACTTTTATTTTATCTATACTTAATTGCAAATGACTGTGGGGGCCAAGAAAATGCTCTTATTATGAATGATACTTTTAAGAATTAGAGAAGTGTTTATTGTGAGGTTGAAGATGATCCAATTTGGTTCATTTTAAAGCCATTTTCAACCCGAACCTAAGTAAATAGATTCAACTTAGAACCAACCAAATCAAATCAAATCAAATTGAGCTCCGAGTTAATCAAATCGAGCTGCATTAAATTGGATTGGTTCATGAATTGGAACTTTTGATTAAAATTATAAATGACTTTTCATTAATAATTATGCATACGATGAAAATTTATGAGAGCACCCAATGTAAGTTCTGAAAAAAATTATAGATCTTAATAAACAACGAAAAAAATACTATCTTACAATTCATATTATCTAGATTATTAAATAATAATACAAATTAAAATATTATCTTCATCGAGTTACTCCACAACCAATAAAATGCTCCCAACAGAACATAAAAAATAATAATAAGATAATTAGAGCTAAGTTTTACATATATATATATTAGTTAAAAGTACAATATAAAATTAATGAGAAAAATAGTAAAAAAATAAAAATCAGTGAGAAAAATGAAAATAAAAAGTAGTGAAAAAGAATGAAAGACTTAAAAAATGTTATCCATTAGTAAAAAAATACATATGTATAAAAATCAGCTAAAATAAAATCAGAAAAAAATAAAAAATCACTAAAATTTGATCCTATTTGATTCACAGGATTACGAACCGAATCATTAAAACTAATCAGCCTTGGTTTCAATCATTGACTCAAATTATACATTTTAAATTGAACCGAACCGTATGATTTCTCGATTCAACTCACAAATAAACACCCCTAATGTAGTGTACATTGGGTCATGTAGACAATCGTCTCTCATTGGCTAATATGTAAGAGTATAATAATACATCGAATTGTACTTTGGTCAATGAAAGGGCCAGCATGCGATTCTATTATGCACACCTTCACATGTAATATCTAACTTATCTCTTTTAAAAAATAATAAAAAGTACTTCATGTGCAAGTGCAGTATACGATGAGGCGATCCTTTCTCTCAAAATAAGCATTATTTCCTCTTAGAAAGTTTTGTCACCTGAACTTTGGTTCAGATCATATTAGATTTTACAAAAGCAATGTACATTTTTACAGTAATAATAGCTAGTTCAATTTTGACAAAGAAACAAAGTCTTGTAATTAAGGATGTGGAGAAAGAGAAAATATTGATTGTCCGCCCTAAACACACGGTGGAGAGTAACTTGCGATAGATGAAATTAATACCATCTAGATTATATGAATAAACAATCCCAAGTAAGGACAATTGAGCCGCATTATCCCTCGCACTGCATGTTATCTGCCACAAGAAGAGGATAGCTATCCTATCTTAGTGATAAGGCCAGTCCCAAAATTAGACCCGGCAACACAATGTTCAATGGAGTGGAAGTAATTTTAATCAGATATCAGTTGGGAGCAAGATTCATCAAACCAACGAATCATGTCACATCGAAATATCTATGGTATAGTACAAACTATACCGTACCATATCACATACTTCGATGATCCACCCCCAAACAAAGCCCTCTCTCTTTCGCTTTGTTTCACTCTCTACTTGCAAAGTCAGATAGGCACCAAGCAGATGCGCATGTCCACCAACTTTTCCACCCCGTCAAAAACCCCCCGTCCCGCTCCGCCTTGGCGTGCTCTAGTAGTGCCTCTATTGAGGGCTCTAACACACCCTTCACGGTCCGTTGCATCAACGCGCGTTAGTCACCACACTGCCGTACCCTCCGGTCGGATGCGGATATTTATTCGCCGGGGGTCGGAAACCGCCCGCGAGGCCGCAATTCAGAATCGACACTTCGACCCGGTCGGCAAATGGTCGCATTCGGAGATTTCCGGTCCGACGCCCAAATCCTCTCCAGGAGCGCGTCGCAGGCTGCCGATGCGATCGCATACAGACACCGCTTTGCTCAAACAGACATAACTTTTCGCTCGGTTATCGGAATCGCTTATAAGACCCCAATTCGGAATCGGCACTCAGAGCCGCTCGACGGTTCCTTATGCCTCAGGCCATAAGATGTCGTTTCGGGAACGAAAATTCTTCATTTCGCACTCCAAAATTGCGATTCTAGCCGACGATCTGCCATATTCCAAGGTTTTTTGGCAGTAGCGACTCCCTCGATTACGCGAATCCCTGGCGGAGCCCACACGCGGAGCCGCCCAGTCACAGCGATCGGAAGTCGTGTTCACTCGACACAGTCTCCTCCCCAGGTCGTGGATATGGGTTCCGAACATCGCCGATATAGTCACCCCCCGGTTTATTCCCACCCCTTCAGCGAAAGATTGGGCATAACTTTCCGCACGGCATCGGAATCGCTTATGTGACCAAAATTCGGAATCGGCACGCCGAGACGGTCGACAAGGCGCTGGTTCGCGGAATTCCGTTCGGCGCCAAAATTCCCCCCGGAGCGTGTATACTAGTACATCGACTGCCGTATCCTCCGGTCGGACGCGGATATTATTCAACCCGGGGGTCGGAACCGCCCGCGAGGCCCCAATTCAGAATCAACACTTCGACCGGTCGGTAATGGTCGCATTCGGAGATTTCCGGTCCGGCGCCCAAATTCCTCTCCGTGAGCGCGGTCGCAGGCTGCCGATGCGATCGCATACGGACACCGCTTCGCTCAAAACAGGCATAACTTTTCGCTCGGTTATCGGAATCCCTCATAAGACCCCAATTCGAAATCGGCACTCAGAGCCGCTTGCGCCTCCTTATTGCCTCAGGCCATAAGACGTCGTTTCGGGGTCAAAAAATCCTTCGTTTCGCACTCCGAAATTACGATTCTAGCCGACGATCTGCCCTATTCCAAGGTTTTTTGGCAAGTAGCGACTCCCTCGATTACGCGAATCGCTGGCGGAGCCCACACGCGGAGCCACCCAGTGATAGCGATCGGAAGTCTTGTTCAACTCGACGCGAGATTCCCTCCCAGGTCGTGGATATGGGTGCCCGAACATCACCGATATAGTCACCCCCTCCGGTTTATTCCCACCCCTTCAGCGAAAGAATTCGGCATAACTCTTCCGCACGGGCATCGGAATCGCTTATGTGACCACAATTCGGAATCGGCAGTCTGAGACGGTCGACAAGGCGCTGGTTTGCGGGAATTCTGTTCCGGGGCCAAAATTCCCCCCGAGGGGTATACTAGTACACCGACTGCCGTACCCTCCGGTCGGACGCGGATATTTATTCGCCGGGGGTCGGAACCGCCCGCGAGGCCCCAATTTAGAATCGGCACTTCGACCCGGTCGGTAATGGTCGCATTCGGAGATTTCCAGTCCGGCGCCCAAATTCCTTCCGGGGCGCGGTTGCAGGTTGCCGATGCGATCGCATACGGATACCGCTTCGCTCAAACAAGCATAACTTTTCGCTCGGTTATCGGAATCGCTTATAAGACCCCAATTCGGAATCGACACTCAGAGGCCTCGACGGGCCTTATAGCTTGGGCAATCAGATGTCGTTTCGGGGTCGAAAATCCTTCGTTTCGCACTCCGAAATTGCGATTCTAGCCGACGATCTGCCCTATTCCAAGGTTTTTTGCCAGTATCGACTCCCTCGATTATGCGAATCGCTGGCGGAGCCCACACACGGAGCCGCCCAGTGACAGCGATCGAAAGTCGGTTCAACTCGATGCGAGAATCTCCTCCGCAGGACGTGGAATGGGTGCCCGACCATCGCCGATATAGTCAACCCCTCCGGTTATTCCCCACGCTCTTTCCCACGCTTCAGCGAAAGAATTGGGCATAAATTTCCGCACGGGGCATCGGAATCGCATATGTGACCACAATTCGGAATCGGCACTCCGAGACGGTCGACAAGGCAGTGTTTCGCGAAATTCCGTTCCTGGTCCAAAATTTCCCCGTAGCGTTGGTGTACTAGTACACCGACTGCCGTACCCTCCGGTCAGACGCGGTATTTTATTCGCCCGTGGGTCGGAACCGCCCGCGAGGCCCCAATTCAGAATCGGCACTTCGACCCGGTCGGTAAATGGTCGCATTCGGAGATTTCCGGTCCGGCGCCCAAATTCCTCTCCGGGAGCGCGGTCGCAAGCTGCCGATGCGATAGCATACGGACACCGCTTCGCTCAAACAGACATAAACTTTTCGTTCGGTTATCGGAATCGCTTTAAAGACCCCAATTCAGAATCGGCACTCAGAGGCGCTCGACGGCCTCAGGTCATAAGACGTCGTCGTTCGGGTCGAAAATCCTTCGTTTCGCAGTCCGAAATTGAGATTCTAGCCGACGATCTGCCCTATTCCAAGGTGTTTTGGCAGTAGTAGCGACTCCCTCGATTACTCGAATCGCTGGCGGAGCCCACACGTGGAGCCGCCAGTGACAGCGATCGGAAGTCGTGTCAACTCGACGTGAGATCTCCTCCCAGGTCGTGGATATGGGTGCCCCGAACATCGCCGAATAATCACCCCCTTCGGTTTATTCCCACCCCTCAGCGAAAGAATGGGCATACACTTTCCGCACGGGCATCGGAATCGCTTATGTGACCACAAATCAGAATCGACACTCCGAGACGGTCAACAAGGCGCTGGTTTCGCGAAATTCCGATCCGGGGCCAAAATTCCCCCCGGAGCGTGTGTACTAGTACACGACTGCCGTACCCTCCGGTCGGACGCGAATATTTTATTCTCCGGGGGTCGGAATCGCCCGCGAGGCCCAATTCAGAATCGGCACTTCCCCCGGTCGGTAAATGGTCGCATTCAAAGATTTCTGGTCCGGCGCCAAATTCCTCTCCGGGAGTGCGGTCGCAGGCTGCCGATGCGATCGCATACGGACACTGATTCGCTCAAACAGACATAACTTTTTCGCTCGGTTATCGGAATCGCTTATAAGACCCCAATTCGGAATCGGCACTCAGAGGCGCTCGACGACCCTCAGGTCACAAGACATCATTTTGGGGTCGAAAATCCTTCGTTTCGCACTCTCCGAATTTGCGATTCTAGCCGACGATCTGCCCTATTCCAAGGTTTTTTGGCAGTAGCGACTCCCTCGATTACGCGCGAATCGCTGGAGGAGCCCACACGCGGAGCCGCCTACTGACAGCGATCGAAGTCGTGTTCAACTCGACGTGAGATCTCCTCCCCAGGTCGTGGATATGGGTGCCCGAACATCTCCGATATAATACCCCCTCCGGTTTTATTCCACCCCTTCAGCTAAAGAATTGGGCATAACATTCCGCACGGGCATCGAAATCGCTTAGTGATCACAATTCGGAATCGGTACTCCGAGACGGTAGCGACAAGGCGCTAGTTTCGCAATTCCGTTCCTTGGCCCAAAATTCCCCCGGAGCGTGTGTACTAGTACACCGACTGCCGTACCCTCCGGTCGGACGCGGATATTTATTCGCCACGGGGGTCGGAACCGCCTGCGAGGCCCCAAATTAGAATCGGCACTTCGACCCGGTCGATAAATGGTCGCAATCGGAGATTTCTGGTCCGGCGCCAAATTCCTCTCGGCCGGGAGCGCGGTCTCGCAGGCTGCCGATGCGATCGCATACGGACACCGCTTCGCTCAAAACAGACATAACTTTTCGCTCGGTTATCGGAATCGCTTATAAGACCCCAATTCGGAATCGGCACTCAGAGGCGCTCGACGACCCTCAGGTCATAAGACATCATTTGGGGTCGAAAATCCTTCGTTTCGCACTCCGAATTTGCGATTCTAGCCGACGATCTGCCCTATTCAAGGTTTTTGGCAGTAGCGACTCCCTCGATTACGCGCATCGGTGGAGGAGCACACGCGGAGCCGCCTACTGACAGCGATCGGAAGTCGGTGTTCAACTCGACGTGAGATATCCTCCCAGGTCGTGGATATGGGTGGCTCCCGAACATCGCCCGATATAATCACCCCCTCCGGTTTATTCCCACCCCTTCAGCGAAAGAATTGGGCATAACATTCCGCAACGGCATCGGAATCGCTTATGTGACCACAATTCGGAACGGCACTCGAGACGGTCGACAAGGCGCTGGTTTCGCAGAATTCCGTTCCTCGGCCAAAATCCCCCGGAGAGTGTGTACTAGTACACCGACTGCCGTACCCTCGGTCGGACGCAGATATTTATCGCCCGGGGGTCGGAACCGCCCGCGAGGCCCCAATTAAGAATTGGCACTTCGACCCCGGTCGGTAAATGGTCGCATTCGGAGATTTCCGGTCCGGCGCCCAAATTCCTCTCCGGGAGCGCGATCGCAGGCTGTCGAGCGACGCATACTGAACCGCTTTCGCTCAAACAGACATAACTTTTCGCTCGGTTATCGGAATCGCTTATAAGACCCCAATTCGGAATCGGCACTCAGAGGCGCTCGACGACCCTAGGTCATAAGACATCATTTTGGGGTCGAAAATCCTTCGTTTCGCACTCCGAATTTGCGATTCTAGCCGACGATCTGCCCTATTCCAAGGTTTTTTGGCAGTAGCGACTCCCCGATCACGATGCACGCGAATCGCTGGCGGAGCCCACACGCGGAGCCGCCCAGTGACAGCGATCGGAAGTCGTGTTCAACTCGACGCGAGATCTCCTCCCAGGTCGTGGATATGGGTGCCCGAACATCGCCCATATAGTCATTTCTTCTGGTTTATTCCCACCCCTTCAGCGAAAGAATTGGGCATAACTTTCCGCACGGGCATCGGAATCGCTTATGTGACCACAATTCGGAATCGGCACTCCGAGACGGTCGACAAGGCGCTGGTTTCGCGGAATTCCGTTCCGGGGCCAAAATTCCCCCCGGAGAATGTGCCACCGACTGTCGTACCTCAGGTCAGACGCGGATATTATTCGCTTGGGGTCGGAAACCGCTCGCGAGGCCCCAATTCAGAATCGGCACTTCGACCCGGTCGGTAAATGGTCGCATTCGGAGATTTCCGGTCCGGCGCCCAAATTCCTCTCCGGGAGCGCGGTCGCAGGCTTCCGATGCGATCGCATACGGATACCGCTGCGCTCAAACAGACATAACTTTTTGCTCGATTATCGGAATCGCTTATAAGACCCCAATTCGAAATCGGCACTCAGAGGCGCTCGACGGCCTCTTAGTGCCCCAGGCCATAAGACGTCGTTTCGGGTCGAAAATCCTTCGTTTCACACTCTGAAATTGCGATTCTAGTCGACGATCTACCTATTCCAAGGTTTTTGGCAGTAGCGACTCCCTCGATTACGCGAATCGCTAGAGGAGCCCCAACTCGACGCGAGATCTCCTCCCCAGGTCGTGGATATGGGTGCCCGAACATCGCCGATATAGTCCCCCCTCCGGTTTATTCCCACCCTTCAGCGAAAGAATTGGGCGTAACTTTTCGTACGGGCATCGGATTCGCTTATGTGACCACAATTCGAATCGGCAGTCCGAGATGGTCGACTAGACGTTGGTTTTCGCGGAATTCCGTTCCGAGGCAAAAATTCCCTCCGGAGCGTGTGTACTAGTACACCGACTGCCGTACCCTCAGGTCGGATGCGGATATTTTATCGCCCGGGGGTCGGAACCGCCCGCGAGGCCCAATTCAGAATCAGCACTTCGACCCACTCGGTGAATGGTTGCATTCGAAGATTTTCGGTCCGGCACCCAAATTCCTCTTCGGGAGCGCGGTCGCAGGCTGCCGATGCGATCGCATACGGACACGCTTCGCTCAAACAGGTATAACTTTTCGCTCGTTATCGGAATCGCTTATAGACCCCCAATTCATAATCGGCACTCAGAGCCGCTCGACGGCCCCTTATGGCCGCAGGCCATAATACGTCGTTAGGGGACGAAAATCCTTCGTTTCGCACTACGAAAATGCGATTCTAGCCGACGATCTGCCCTATTCCAAGTTATTTGGCAGTAGCGACTCCCTCGATTACGCGAATCGCTGGCGGAGCCCAAACGCGGAGCCGCCCAGTGACAGCGATCGGAAGTCGTGTGTCAACTCGATGCGAGATCTCCTCCCTAGGTCGTGGATAGGGGTGCCCGAACATCGCCGTTATAGTCACCCCCTCCGATTTATTCCCACCCCTTCAGCGAAAGAATTGGGTATAACTTTCCGCACGGGCTCGGAATCGCTTATGTGACACACAATTCGGAATCGGTAGTCCGAGACGGTCGACAAGGCGTTGGTTTCGCGAAATTTTGTTCGGGGCCAAAATCCCCCCCGGAGCGTTTGTACTAGTACACCGACTGCCGTACCCTCCGGTCGGACGCGGATATTTGGTCGGTAAATGGTCGCATTCGGAGCCCGCGAGGCCCCAATCAGAATCGCACTTCGACCCGTCGGTAATGGTCGCATTCGGAGATTTCCGTCTGCGCCCAAATTCCTCTCCGGGAGCGCGGTCGCAGGCTGCCGATGCGATCGCATACGGACACCGCTTCGCTCAAACAGGCATAACTTTTCGCTCGGTTATCGGAATCGCTTATAAGACCCCAATTCGGAATCGGCACTCAGAGGCGCTCGACGCTCCTTATTGCCTCAGGCCATAAGACGTCGTTTTGGGGTCGAAAATCCTTCGTTTCGCACTCTGAAATTGCGATTCTAGCCGACGATCTCCCCTATTCCAAGGTTTTTTGGCAGTAGCGACTCCCTCGATTACGCGAATCGCTGGCGGAGCCCACACGCGGAGCCGCCCAGTCACAGCGATCGGAAGTCGTGTTCAACTCGACGCGAGATCTCCTCCCCAGGTCGTGGATATGGGTGCCCGAACATCGCCGATATAGTCACCCCCTCCGGTTTATTCCCACCCCTTCAGCGAAAGAATTGGGCATAACTTTCCGCACGGGCATCGGAATCGCTTATGTGACCACAATTCGGAATCGGCACTCCGAGACGGTCGACAAGGCGCTGGTTTCGCGGAATTCCGTTCCGGGGCCAAAATTCCCCCCCGGAGCGTGTGTACTAGTACACCGACTGCCGTACCCTCCGGTCGGACGCGGATATTTATTCGCCCGGGGTCGGAACCGCCCGCGAGGCCCCAATTCAGAATCGGCACTTCGACCCGGTCGGTAAATGGTCGCATTCGGAGATTTCCGGTCCGGCGCCCAAATTCCTCTCCGGGAGCGCGGTCGCAGGCTGCCGATGCGATCGCATACGGACACCGCTTCGCTCAAACAGCATAACTTTTCGCTCGGTTATCGGAATCGCTTATAAGACCCCAATTCGGAATCGGCACTCAGAGGCGCTCGACGCCCCTTATTGCCTCAGGCCATAAGACGTCGTTTCGGGGTCGAAAATCCTTCGTTTCGCACTCTGAAATTGCGATTCTAGCCGACGATCTCCCCTATTCCAAGGTTTTTGGCAGTAGCGACTCCCTCGATTACGCGAATCGCTGGCGGAGCCCACACGCGGAGCCGCCCAGTCACAGCGATCGGAAGTCGTGTTCAACTCGACGCGAGATCTCCTCCCCAGGTCGTGGATATGGGTGCCCGAACATCGCCGATATAGTCACCCCCTCCGGTTTATTCCCACCCCTTCAGCGAAAGAATTGGGCATAACTTTCCGCACGGGCATCGGAATCGCTTATGTGACCACAATTCGGAATCGGCACTCCGAGACGGTCGACAAGGCGCTGGTTTTCGGAATTCCGTTCCGGGGCCAAAATTCCCCCGGAGCGTGTGTACTAGTACACCGACTGCCGTACCCTCCGGTCGGACGCGGATATTTATTCGCCCGGGGGTCGGAACCGCCCGCGAGGCCCCAATTCAGATCGGCACTTCGACCCGGTCGGTAAATGGTCGCATTCGGAGATTTCCGGTCCGGCGCCCAAATTCCTCTCCGGGAGCGCGGTCGCAGGCTGCCGATGCGATCGCATACGGACACCGCTTCGCTCAAACGGCATAACTTTTCGCTCGGTTATCGGAATCGCTTATAAGACCCCAATTCGGAATCGGCACTCAGAGGCGCTCGACGCCCCCATTATTGCCTCAGGCCATAAGACGTCGTTTCGGGTCGAAAATCCTTCGTTTCGCACTCCGAAATTGCGATTCTAGCCGACGATCTCCCCTATTCCAAGGTTTTTTGGCAGTAGCGACTCCCTCGATTACGCGAATCGCTGGCGGAGCCCACACGCGGAGCCGCCCAGTCACAGCGATCGGAAGTCGTGTTCAACTCGACGCGAGATCTCCTCCCCAGGTCGTGGATATGGGTGCCCGAACATCGCCGATATAGTCACCCCCTCCGGTTTATTCCCACCCCTTCAGCGAAAGAATTGGGCATAACTTTCCGCACGGGCATCGGAATCGCTTATGTGACCACAATTCGGAATCGGCACTCCGAGACGGTCGACAAGGCGCTGGTTTGCGGAATTCCGTTCCGGGGCCAAAATTCCCCCGGAGCGTGTGTACTAGTACACCGACTGCCGTACCCTCCGGTCGGACGCGATATTTATTCGCCCGGGGTCGGAACCGCCCGCGAGGCCCCAATTCAGAATCGGCACTTCGACCCGGTCGGTAAATGGTCGCATTCGGAGATTTCCGGTCCGGCGCCCAAATTCCTCTCCGGGAGCGCGGTCGCAGGCTGCCGATGCGATCGCATACGGACACCGCTTCGCTCAAACAGGCATAACTTTTCGCTCGGTTATCGGAATCGCTTATAAGACCCCAATTCGGAATCGGCACTCAGAGGCGCTCGACGCCCCATTATTGCCTCAGGCCATAAGACGTCGTTTCGGGGTCGAAATCCTTCGTTTCGCACTCCGAAATTGCGATTCTAGCCGACGATCTCCCCTATTCCAAGGTTTTTTGGCAGTAGCGACTCCCTCGATTACGCGAATCGCTGGCGGAGCCCACACGCGAGCCGCCCAGTCACAGCGATCGGAAGTCGTGTTCAACTCGACGCGAGATCTCCTCCCCAGTCGTGGATATGGGTGCCCGAACATCGCCGATATAGTCACCCCCTCCGTTTATTCCCACCCCTTCAGCGAAAGAATTGGGCATAACTTTCCGCACGGGCATCGGAATCGCTTATGTGACCACAATTCGGAATCGGCACTCCGAGACGGTCGACAAGGCGCTGGTTTTGCGGAATTCCGTTCCGGGGCCAAATTCCCCCCCGGAGCGTGTGTACTAGTACACCGACTGCCGTACCCTCCGGTCGGACGCGGATATTTATTCGCCCGGGGGTCGGAACCGCCCGCGAGGCCCCAATTCAGAATCGGCACTTCGACCCGGTCGGTAAATGGTCGCATTCGGAGATTTCCGGTCCGGCGCCCAAATTCCTCTCCGGAGCGCGGTCGCAGGCTGCCGATGCGATCGCATACGGACACCGCTTCGCTCAAACAGGCATAACTTTTCGCTCGGTTATCGGAATCGCTTATAAGACCCCAATTCGGAATCGGCACTCAGAGGCGCTCGACGCCCCCTTATTGCCTCAGGCCATAAGACGTCGTTTCGGGGTCGAAAATCCTTCGTTTCGCACTCCGAAATTGCGATTCTAGCCGACGATCTCCCCTATTCCAAGGTTTTTTGGCAGTAGCGACTCCCTCGATTACGCGAATCGCTGGCGGAGCCCACACGCGGAGCCGCCCAGTCACAGCGATCGGAAGTCGTGTTCAACTCGACGCGAGATCTCCTCCCCAGGTCGTGGATATGGGTGCCCGAACATCGCCGATATAGTCACCCCCTCCGGTTTATTCCCACCCCTTCAGCGAAAGAATTGGGCATAACTTTCCGCACGGGCATCGGAATCGCTTATGTGACCACAATTCGGAATCGGCACTCCGAGACGGTCGACAAGGCGCTGGTTTCGCGGAATTCCGTTCCGGGGCCAAAATTCCCCCCGGAGCGTGTGTACTAGTACACCGACTGCCGTACCCTCCGGTCGGACGCGGATATTTATTCGCCCGGGGGTCGGAACCGCCCGCGAGGCCCCAATTCAGAATCGGCACTTCGACCCGGTCGGTAAATGGTCGCATTCGGAGATTTCCGGTCCGGCGCCCAAATTCCTCTCCGGGAGCGCGGTCGCAGGCTGCCGATGCGATCGCATACGGACACCGCTTCGCTCAAACAGGCATAACTTTTCGCTCGGTTATCGGAATCGCTTATAAGACCCCAATTCGGAATCGGCACTCAGAGGCGCTCGACGCCCCTTATTGCCTCAGGCCATAAGACGTCGTTTCGGGGTCAAAAATCTTCGTTTCGCACTCCGAAATTGCGATTCTAGCCGACGATCTCCCCTATTCCAAGGTTTTTTGGCAGTAGCGACTCCCTCGATTACGCGAATCGCTGGCGGAGCCCACACGCGGAGCCGCCCAGTCACAGCGATCGGAAGTCGTGTTCAACTCGACGCGAGATCTCCTCCCCAGGTCGTGGATATGGGTGCCCGAACATCGCCGATATAGTCACCCCCTCCGGTTTATTCCCACCCCTTCAGCGAAAGAATTGGGCATAACTTTCCGCACGGGCATCGGAATCGCTTATGTGACCACAATTCGGAATCGGCACTCCGAGACGGTCGACAAGGCGCTGGTTTCGCAGAATTCCGTTCCGGGCCAAAATTCCCCCCGGAGCGTGTGTACTAGTACACCGACTGCCGTACCCTCCGGTCGGACGCGGATATTTATTCGCCCGGGGGTCGGAACCGCCCGCGAGGCCCCAATTCAGAATCGGCACTTCGACCCGGTCGGTAAATGGTCGCATTCGGAGATTTCCGGTCCGGCGCCCAAATTCCTCTCCGGGAGCGCGGTCGCAGGCTGCCGATGCGATCGCATACGGACACCGCTTCGCTCAAACAGGCATAACTTTTCGCTCGGTTATCGGAATCGCTTATAAGACCCCAATTCGGAATCGGCACTCAGAGGCGCTCGACGCCCCTTATTGCCTCAGGCCATAAGACGTCGTTTCGGGTCAAAAATCCTTCGTTTCGCACTCCGAAATTGCGATTCTAGCCGACGATCTCCCCTATTCCAAGGTTTTTTGGCAGTAGCGACTCCCTCGATTACGCGAATCGCTGGCGGAGCCCACACGCGGAGCCGCCCAGTCACAGCGATCGGAAGTCGTGTTCAACTCGACGCGAGATCTCCTCCCCAGGTCGTGGATATGGGTGCCCGAACATCGCCGATATAGTCACCCCTCCGGTTTATTCCCACCCCTTCAGCGAAAGAATTGGGCATAACTTTCCGCACGGGCATCGGAATCGCTTATGTGACCACAATTCGGAATCGGCACTCCGAGACGGTCGACAAGGCGCTGGTTTCGCGGAATTCCGTTCCGGGGCCAAAATCCCCCCCGGAGCGTGTGTACTACACCGACTGCCGTACCCTCCGGTCGGACGCGGATATTTATTCGCCCGGGGGTCGGAACCGCCCGCGAGGCCCCAATTCAGAATCGGCACTTCGACCCGGTCGGTAAATGGTCGCATTCGGAGATTTCCGGTCCGGCGCCCAAATTCCTCTCCGGGAGCGCGGTCGCAGGCTGCCGATGCGATCGCATACGGACACCGCTTCGCTCAAACAGGCATAACTTTTCGCTCGGTTATCGGAATCGCTTATAAGACCCCAATTCGGAATCGGCACTCAGAGGCGCTCGACGCCCCTTATTGCCTCAGGCCATAAGACGTCGTTTCGGGGTCGAAAATCCTTCGTTTCGCACTCCGAAATTGCGATTCTAGCCGACGATCTCCCCTATTCCAAGTTTTTTGGCAGTAGCGACTCCCTCGATTACGCGAATCGCTGGCGGAGCCCACACGCGGAGCCGCCCAGTCACAGCGATCGGAAGTCGTGTTCAACTCGACGCGAGATCTCCTCCCCAGGTCGTGGATATGGGTGCCCGAACATCGCCGATATAGTCACCCCCTCCGTTTATTCCCACCCCTTCAGCGAAAGAATTGGGCATAACTTTCCGCACGGGCATCGGAATCGCTTATGTGACCACAATTCGGAATCGGCACTCCGAGACGGTCGACAAGGCGCTGGTTTCGCGGAATTCCGTTCCGGGGCCAAAATTCCCCCCGGAGCGTGTGTACTAGTACACCGACTGCCGTACCCTCCGGTCGGACGCGGATATTTATTCGCCCGGGGGTCGGAACCGCCCGCGAGGCCCCAATTCAGAATCGGCACTTCGACCCGGTCGGTAAATGGTCGCATTCGGAGATTTCCGGTCCGGCGCCCAAATTCCTCTCCGGGAGCGCGGTCGCAGGCTGCCGATGCGATCGCATACGGACACCGCTTCGCTCAAACAGGCATAACTTTTCGCTCGGTTATCGGAATCGCTTATAAGACCCCAATTCGGAATCGGCACTCAGAGGCGCTCGACGCCTCTTTTGCCTCAGGCCATAAGACGTCATTTCGGGGTCAAAATCCTTCGTTTCGCACTCCGAAATTGCGATTCTAGCCGACGATCTCCCCTATTCCAAGGTTTTTTGGCAGTAGCGACTCCCTCGATTACGCGAATCGCTGGCGGAGCCCACACGCGGAGCCGCCCAGTCACAGCGATCGGAAGTCGTGTTCAACTCGACGCGAGATCTCCTCCCCAGGTCGTGGATATGGGTGCCCGAACATCGCCGATATAGTCACCCCCTCCGGTTTATTCCCACCCCTTCAGCGAAAGAATTGGGCATAACTTTCCGCACGGGCATCGGAATCGCTTATGTGACCACAATTCGGAATCGGCACTCCGAGACGGTCGACAAGGCGCTGGTTTCGCGGAATTCCGTTCCGGGCCAAAATTCCCCCCGGAGCGTGTGTACTAGTACACCGACTGTCGTACCCTCCGGTCGGACGCGGATATTTATTCGCCCGGGGGTCGGAACCGCCCGCGAGGCCCCAATTCAGAATCGGCACTTCGACCCGGTCGGTAAATGGTCGCATTCGGAGATTTCCGGTCCGGCGCCCAAATTCCTCTCTGGGAGCGCGGTCGCAGGCTGCCGATGCGATCGCATACGGACACCGCTTCGCTCAAACAGGCATAACTTTTCGCTCGGTTATCGGAATCGCTTATAAGACCCCAATTCGGAATCGGCACTCAGAGGCGCTCGACGCCCCTTATTGCCTCAGGCCATAAGACGTCGTTTTGGGGTGAAAATCCTTCGTTTCGCTATCTGAAATTGCATTCTAGCCGACGATCTCCCCTATTCCAAGGTTTTTGGCAGTAGCGACTCCCTCGATTACGCGAATCGCTGGCGGAGCCCACACGCGGAGCCGCCCAGTCACAGCGATCGGAAGTCGTGTTCAACTCGACGCGAGATCTCCTCCCCATGTCGTGGATATGGGTGCCCGAACATCGCCGATATAGTCACCCCCTCCGGTTTATTCCCACCCCTTCAGCGAAAGAATTGGGCATAACTTTCCGCACGGGCATCGGAATCGCTTATGTGACCACAATTCGGAATCGGCACTCCGAGACGGTCGACAAGGCGCTGGTTTCACGGAATTCCGTTCCGGGTCCAAAATTCCCCCGGAGCGTGTGTACTAGTACACCGACTGCCGTACCTCCGGTCGGACGCGGATATTTATTCGCCCGGGGTCGGAACTGCCCGCGAGACCCCAATTCAGAATCGGCACTTCGACCCGGTCGGTAAATGGTCGCATTCAGATTTCCGGTACGGCGCCCAAATTCCTCTCTGGGAGCGCGGTCGCAGGCTGCCGATGCGATCGCATACGGACACCGCTTCGCTCAAACAGGCATAACTTTCGCTCGGTTATCGGAATCGTTTATAAGACCCCAATTCGGAATCGGCACTCAGAGGCGCTCGATGCCTAATTATTGCCTCAGGCATAACACGTCGTTTCGGGTATGAAAATCCTTCATTTCGCACTCCGAAATTGCGATTCTAGCCGACGATCTCCCCTATTCCAAGGTTTTTTTGGCAGTAGCGACTCCCTCGATTACGCGAATCGCTGGCGGAGCCCACACGCGGAGCCGCCCAGTCACAGTGATCGGAAGTCGTGTTCAACTCGACGCGAGATCTCCTCCCCAGGTCGTGGATATGGGTGCCCGAACATCGCCGATATAGTCACCCCCTCCGGTTTATTCCCACCCCTTCAGCGAAAGAATTGGGCATAACTTTCCGCACGGGCATCGGAATCGCTTATGTGACCACAATTCGGAATCGGCACTCCGAGACGGTCGACAAGGCACTGGTTTCGCGGAAATCCATTCCGGGTCCAAAATTCCCCCCGGAGCGTGTGTACTAGTACACCGACTGCCGTACCCTCCGGTCGGATGCGGATATTTATTCGCCCGGGGGTCGGAACCGCCCGCGAGACTCCAATCCAGAATCGGCACTTCGACCCGGTCGGTAAATGGTCGCATTCGGAGATTTCCGGTCCGGCGCCCAAATTCCTCTCCGGGAGCGCGGTCGCAGGCTGCCGATGCGATCGCATACGGACACCACGTCGCTCAAACAGGCATAACTTTTCGCTCGGTTATCGGAATCGCTTATAAGACCCCAATTCGGAATCGGCACTCAGAGGCGCTCGACACCCCTTATAGCCTCAGGCCAAAAGACGTCGTTTAGGGTCGAAAATTCTTCGTTTGGCACTGAAATTGCGATTCTATCCGACGATCTCCCCTATTCCAAGGTTTTTTGGCAGGTGCGAGTCCCTCGATTACGCGAATCACTGGCGGATCCCACACGCAGAGCCGCCCAGTCACAGCGATCGGAAGTCGTGTTCAACTCGACGCGAGATCTCCTCCCCAGGTCGTGGATATGGGTGCCCGAACATCGCTGATATAGTCACCCCCTCCGGTTTATTCCCACCCCTTCAGCGAAGGAATTGGGCATAACTTTCGCACGGGCATCGGAATCGCTATGTGACCACAATTCGGAATCGGCACTCCGAGACGGTCGACAAGGCGCTGGTTTCGAGGAATTCCGTTCCGGGGCCAAAATTCCCCTCCGAGCGTGTGTACTAGTACACCGACTGCCGTACCCTCCGGTCAGACGCGGATATTTATTCTTCCGTGGGTCGGAACAGCCCGCGAGGCCCCAATTTAGAATCGGCACTTCGACCCGGTCGGTAAATGGTCGCATTCGGAGATTTCCGGTCAAGCGCCCAAATTCCTCTCTGGGAACGCGGTCGCAGGCTGCCGATGCGATCGCATACGGACACCACTTCGCTCAAACAGGCATAACTTTTCGCTCGGTTATCGGAATCGCTTATAAGACCCCAATTCGGAATCGACACTCAGAGGTGCTCGACGCTCCCTCATTGCCTCAGGCCTTAAGACGTCCTTTCGGGGTCGAAAATCCTTCGTTACTCACTCCGAAATTGTGCCTCTAGCCGACGATCTCCCCTATTCCAAGGTTTTTGTCAGTAGCGATTCCCTCGATTACGCGAATCGCTGGCGGAGCCCACACGCGGAGCCGCCCAGTCACAGCGATCGGAAGTCGTGTTCAACTCGACGCAAGATCTCCTCCCTAGGTCGTGGATATGGGTGCCCGAACATCGCCGATATAGTCACCCCCTCCGGTTTATTCCCACCCCTTCAGCGAATGAATTGGGCATAACCTTCCGCACGGACATCGGAACGCTTATGTGACCACAATTCGGAATCGACACTCCGAGACGGTCGACAAGGCGCTGGTTTCACGGAATTCCGTTCCGGGGCCAAAATTCCCCCCGGAGCGTGTGTACTAGTACACCGACTGTCGTACCCTCCGGTCGGACGTGGATATTTATTCGCCCGGGGGTCAGAACCGCCCGCGAGACCCCAATTCAGAATCGGCACTTCGACCCGGTCGGTAAATGGTTGCATTCGGAGATTTCCGGTCCGGCGCCCAAATTCCTCTCTGGAGCGCGGTCGCAGGCTGCCGATGCGATCGCATACGGACACGCTTCGCTCAAACATGCATAACATTTCGCTCGGTTATCGGAATCGCTTATAAGACCCCAATTCGGAATCGGCACTCAGAGGCGCTCGACGCCCCCTTATTGCCTTAGGCCATAAGACATCATTTCGGGGATGAAAATCCTTCATTTCGCACTCTGAAATTGCAATTCTAGCCGACGATCTCCCATATTCCAAGGTTTTTTGGCAGTAGCGACTCCCTCGATTACGCGAATCGCTGGCGGAGCCCACACGCGGAGCCGTCCAGTTACAGCGATCGGAAGTCGTGTTCAACTCGACGCGAGATATCCTCCCCAGGTCATGGATAAGGGTGCCCGAACATCGCCGATATAGTCACCCCCTCCGGTTTATTCCCACCCCTTCAGCGAAAGAATTGGGCATAACTTTCCGCACGGGCATCGGAATCACTTATGTGACCACAATTCGGAATCGGCACTCCGAGACGGTCGACAAGGCGCTGGTGTCGCGGAATTCCAATCCGGGTCCAAAATTCCCCCCGGAGCGTGTGTACTAGTACACCGACTGCCGTACCCTCCGGTCGGACGCAGATATTTATTCGCCAGGGGGTCGGAACCGCCCGCGAGACTCCAATTCAGAATCGGCACTTCGACCCGGTCGGTAAATGGTCGCATTCGGAGATTTCCGGTCCGGCGCCCAAATTCCTCTCCCGGAGCGCGGTCGCAGGCTGCCGATGCGATTGCATACGGACACCACTTCGCTCAAACAGGCATAACTTTTCGCTCGGTTATCGAATCACTTATAATACCCCAATTCAGAATCGGCACTCAGAGGCGCTCGACGCCCCCTTATTTCCTCAGGCCAAAAGACATAGTTTCGGGTGTAGACACCCGGTTTTGGCTAATGGGTTGAACCACTTCTCTTGTTGTCTTAGTGGGCCCCTAATTGGTCACTCACCTTGAGCCCATCATTTTCCTTGCTTTGAGCCCTTTAAGCCATTAAAATGCCTTGAAATCCCGAAATTTATCACTTGAAAGAGTCCTTGGGGCATAATAACTCTTGTCTTATCATATAGTTGGCTGATAATTCTCAAATAATGCGGATTTATTGTCGCGACGCCTCGTGGCGTCGCGTCTCTAAGTCGCGACAGCGCTGGCGGCCGCGATAGCCCATGCATTATCCATGCACGTGGGCAATGCTGTCGCATCCGCCCGCACCGTCGCGTCTTAGTCGCGACCCTACGATACGCCGCGACAAGGACCGAATCCTCTGACCTTCATAACTACCCCCTATTTATCCTCTTTTGAGTTCAACTTAATCCTAAGGATTATCCCTACCCCTTGGGGCGGGATCCTAGCCTTAGGGACTCTTGTGAGGATCCCCAAGGACTCTCAACCCGATTTTTATAGGGCTTTATCTCCTATTATGATTTTTTAAAAACCTTTTGAAGAGATAATATCACTAATTCTCACTCCAAGCTCTATATAAGCAAGGCTTCTCCTCAAGGACGGGGAGAGCCTCATTGCTACCCCGAAGGGCTGCCAAAATCTGCTCTGACCTATACTTAACACCACAGCCACCCATTTCACCATATTCCCTTCACATTCCACTCCCCAAAGCCATTCTTCCACCATTAATGGAGCACGGAACGTGAAGAAGGGCGACCCCGACAACCTCCTGGAGCTCTCGCGCATTCTTGGAGCAGTATTCACGCCAGGGAGTCGTCCCAATGGGGCTCATTTCCTTCTCTTTTCTCTCTTCTTATTTCTACATGCATTTTTGCGTTATTTTTAGATAGAGCATTTCACTATCTACCCGCGTTTTTTCCCATACCCGTAGGGGTTCAAAACCACCCCAGGTGCGTTCCCGCCATGATCTCCCATTTCTCTCAATTTTTAGAATAGGTACTATACTTTACATGTTCTAATAGGGCGTGTTTGTTGTGATTTTATTTGGTTGGCAGGCAAGCAAGCGAGGTCTACGAGAAGCTCTCATCCTCTAGCCGGCTGGAGGATGGGAAGGAGGTCCCATCCATCATCTCCCGCACATAAGAGAACGCGACGGTGTAGGGCAACGCGACAAGAGACGCATCAGCTAGGGGTGACGTGATATCAGCACTGTCGCGACAACCATGACTGCCGCGACATCAGGTACACCACCGTTCTCTCTCCCTGTCCTAGAGTAGTTAGCCCGCATTATTATCTTTATTTGGCAATGATCTTGGTGGCGATCACATCCTATTTTCCATGCTATCATATTTGGTATTCATGTTTGTGTTGAGGGAGGCACAATCCCTGTGATTACACCTTTTGGCGATCGCGATGGGACGTTCAGTGCTACCCTCATAGATCTAACTTGCTTGCTTGCCATGTTTTCTTCCTTGTTTGTCCTTTTGGTGCCCCATTAGTCTTTTTTGTTCTTTGTTTCCTGCTTTCTGTCCCTCGGTTCGTGTCGCGATGCATCGCGGTGACGTGATAACGTCGCGTCGCTGGCTAACGACGCGATAGCAGGTCAGCGTTTTCTTCTCCCATCTGCCTTATCCTCCTTCTGTAAGATCATGCACCCCTGTTCCATGTCTTTGTACCATGTATTAGCGTGTTTTTGGATGTTAGAATCCTGTTAGGGCTCGGGTTTTCCTTTTATTTTCTTACTTGCAAGTTTTCGGGTCTGATCGCGGCGTAGTGCAAGGACGCGACAAGGTCGCCCCTCCGGTGAGCGTCGCGTCAACAGGTGCGCTCTATTTGTTAATGCTTCCATCCATGAATCAGTTTCTGGGTGCTTCCTGGTCCATACTATATTAATTTAGGGATTTGGTGCTTTTATCATCTGATAGGGTAGTCTGTTTGAGCTGAGCTGGTGACTCACTGCGTCTTCGGGCCTCTGTCATTATCGCGGCCGCTCGCGCTGTCGCGATAAGGTCGCGGTGTACTCGGCCGCCGCGACTCGGCCCGAGACCCATCTGGTCGCCCTGTTTGCTTCTCATCTATCACTTGTGCATATATTTCGGGCATTTAGGCCCATTGCATACGCTGCTAAACCCATTTGGTTAGGTTCCCCCTTGGTTGTGTGAGTCCTCTCACCTACGAGCACTCGTAGGCTGACTCAGACCCGCCTCCCGAGGACCTCCGTAAGTCCCCATGACCGTACGCACGTTGCGGTTCGCCGGGCTGGTTGTACCCGTTGTACCTTTAGTTTGAGCCACCCTCGTGTGAGTGTGTACCACCCTTAGTCATACCGGAGCACCTGAGTCCATTCCTATTAAGGGACCGCATGACCGAGTGACATCTCTTTAATCAATTCATTTAAAAGGTCAAGTTCGAATCTTAAGAAATTTGCGTTCTAAGCATGATAACTTGAGTGCTTCGATCCCCCTTCTCATCTCTGTCTTTCTTGTTGTGATAGAGTTTAGGTGTGTCGGTCCCCCCCCAAATTGGTTGGAGGGTGTATGCGTCATTGTTTAGGGAGATCGAGTCAGTCTCCCCCGACCCTTGTGCTATATCATAATCCCCTCTTCGACATGGACCAATTTCGGGTCCTTGCCGACGATGCCCTTTCCCTCGGGTTGCTCGAGGAGGTAGCCCAACCCCCCATGACCGTTCTGTCGGGGCATATCCAGCCTCCCGCTATCACCAGGATTCGATCCCGTCCTCCCTCTCCTCCTAGGGGTGATGACCCCCATTCTCAATTTAGCCAGCTCCTTCCTCACCTCACTCCGGACCAAGTCCGAGAGTTCATAGCCGCTGCCAAGGGGAAACAACCTTCATCTCCCCGGGGTCAAAGTTCAGCCCGACCGGCGGATTCCTCCGCCCACGTCGCTTCAGCTCCCCACCTTCCTTCGTCTGGGGTAGACCCTACACCTCTCCGTCCTCGGGCCATTCATTTTTCAGAACCAAGCTACCTCCCCCACGAGATGTTCGGCCTCGGTCTCCTCCCACTACATATTATACGGCCGAACTAGCTCCGCTTCCTCGCGAGAGGTCTCACTCCTTTGAGCAGCCACGCTCCCTTGTCCCTACGCATCAGATCCAATCTCCCTCTGATTTCTTGACGGAATGGACAAGTATGAAGAAGGAGCTTCATGACCTCCGGAGACAAATTGATCCTCTGAGAGTAGCCGACATCGCCCTCCCATCCTTCCAATACCTCCGGGTGCCTCCCCAGTCCGAGCTCCCTGTATATCGTCGATACTCTGGGGTGGGCTACATTCATTTGAAGGACTTTGTCTATGAATCAGCGCCACACAAGTATGATCGCCATCTCATGGCATATCTGTTCAGAAAATCATTAGATGGTCCAGCCTTAGAGTGGTTCTATTCGTTGCCTCCCGAGGAAGCCGAGGACTTCCAAATTGTCCAAGAAAGATTTTTGCAGCAATTTCAAGATCGGGTGGGACCCGAATATTCTTTCGTGGATTTAGTGGCCGAGAAGATGAAGCCAGAAGAAGATTTCTCCACCTATGCTGACCGATGGCGCTCTTTGGCCGCCAAAGTCCGTTGCCCAATGCCTGAGGAGGAGAAAGTAAAGCTGTTGATTTCCAATGCCACACCCACCTACCAAGCTATTTTGGCCATGAACGACATCTCTACCATGCACCAATTATATAGTCGAGCCCGTTTCATCCAAACCCAACTCAAAGACTCGCCTATACATTCCATGTTTGAAACCCCCAAGGCCCGTTATGCCAAGAAGCCGCAAGGCCCAGTCACCGAGGGGATCCAGACCAATGAACAAGTAGGTGCCGTCAGCAGCCCCCAAGGCCCAGTAGGTAGGTCTCCCTACAACCAGCAGACCCAACAGTCTTGGAATAACAACAATAGGCAACCACCTCCCCAAGGACAAAATCCTCCTCAAGATCAGCGCCAATACTCTCAGGTCCCTCCACCACAAAATGGCTATGCCCCCAAAAAACCCAATGGACCCAAAAGAGCCCAATACCCCCCTTTGCCCGAGTCTCTAGCTGATGTCTTTGCGGCCCTCATGTCACTAAGTGCCCTAAGACTCCCTCCTGAGAAGGCAAACTGGAATATGGCGGCCGATCAAACAAAGTATTGCGTCTATCATCGTCATCCGGGCCACAACGTGTCTGATTGCTTCCAATTCCGGGACATGATATACGATCTCCATGAGCAGAACCAGATTGATTGGGCAGAGATGAAGAGATTAATCCAGGCCTTGAGGGACCAGCAGGGTCAGAGGCAACAGTAGCAACAACAGAGGCGACAGCAGCCGCAGCAACAACAACAGCAGCAACAACAACAGCAACAGCAATACCAGCCTTTCCAGCAGCAATACCAGCAACACCAGCAACAGCAGCAGCCGCAGCAGCCGGCGAATGATCTGGGCATAATCCGTAATCCTATGCCGCAACATCAGCCCGCTCCGAACCGTCAACCAGCTCCACCACCTGCACATGTTAACCCCGTCATCCACCATCCACCACCAGAAGCCCAGTGGGCCTTCGATGACGACCATGAGGTAGGCCAGCTTCTGGTTATTTCTCACGTCGTGCCCACTGCTCCCGCACCTACGTCCACCATGCCGTCCTCCCTTACACCCCACATTGCCACCATCACCTCGCCATCATATTCCCCTGTCGTGTCACCCATTAGCCCTCCACCCAACAACGTCTCTCTCTCCCCTACACCAGCACCATTACTAGCCAACCCTTCCATCCTTGACACCACTACCCCTCCACTCCACCATAATCTTGCCCTCCGGAGCGGGCGAATGTTTCATCGGATGTATCCTAACGCATCCATGCCTATGTCAGGTCAGCAAACCAATAATCAGTAGCAACAAGACACAGAAGAGATTGATCCGGCGCCGGGAACCCAATATAACATCCTGAAGCACCTTGATCAAACTCCCGCCAAAATCTCCATATTGGAGCTCATTAAGAGATCACAGACTCACCAAGATGCTCTCAGGACTTTTTTGCAAAGAGTCATGGTCAGCGAAGACATGAATCCGGATAACCTACCCTCAGTGCTCTCAATAGTGAACAGAGGACCCACCATTACCTTTTCTGATGGCGAGTTGGCTGCCCCCGAAGCCAGGAAAATGCCCTTGTGTGTGACACTTACCATAAAAAAGTGGCCATCGATGCAGCTCTGGTGGACACAGGAGCCTCCATTAATGTATGTCCACTAAGCACTCTTAGAGCATGCAATATATCGGAGCGTCAATTGCAGCCCACGCCTACCACTATCGCTGCGTATGACAATTCGCGACGTGCTTGCCATGGAGTCATTACTTTGCAAGCAGAATTGGGCCCTCTCGTCAAAGCTGTAGAGTTCTATGTGCTGAACATTGATCACACCTACAAAGCCATTTTAGGGCGCCCATGGATCGAGTCATTAGGGGCAGTACCATCTACAGCGCATCAATGTCTGAAGTTCCCCTTCCAAGGGCGGATAGTCAAAGTAAAGAGTGTGACGACAATGCATACAGTCGAAGCCGTTGAGAGAGTGCTGCCATCAGTATGGCCGTCCAATAAGCCCATAATCTCGGTGCTTGATGTTAACTACACTTGGGCCTATACGTTCTCTTCTAACCGCCCAATTGGGTCTCCTCCTATAATGGCAGTCAGGAAGGATGTGAGCAAGAATGCAAAGGGGTGGGACATCATGTTCAGGCTAGGTTATCAGTCAGGAAAAGGCCTGGGTGCTCATCTCCAAGGGCAAACCAAGACTGTGGCCACTGCTAAGAAATTCACAAAGCGTGGCCTCGGATATTCAGAATGGGCCACTTTCTCTCCCCCTTCGCAATCAGACCATGGACCGCTCACTTGGTCCTTATACGAGCATTTTGTCAGAGGGCCCATTCAGCCCGGATATAACACCACCATAGAAACACCAAGATCGGCCTATCAAGCTTTAGAGGAGTAGCGACCCAACAAGAAGAAGAGAGCTGAGGAAGACACTGAGGATCCGGATCAAGATGATGTTGTTTCATCAGCAAGTATGTTCTTTGAAGAATCTGAAGCTGAGGAAGAAAAGCTAGAATCAGAGGATCTTGTTTCTGCGGTCAATAGATTGTTCAGTGAAGAAGAGGAACCACAAGTAGCAGCGCTATCAACCGCAGCAACCACTGCCAGGCGACAGTTGCCTGGATTTGGTGAGGAAAACCAGTCAGAACATTTACCCCCACTTATACAGGAGTTCTGGCCAGGGCTCTCCCGGTCTCCTACTCATTTTGTTTCATCCATACTCAATTCTAATGTTATTTTCATTCCTTCGCCTCTCCCCTTCATTGTACAAATCTCACCCACCGCCGTCGAGGCGTTCATCCGTCCTTCGCCCCGCTTCGTCATTTTATTCAATGGTTCGGTCCTGACTTTTTACCGAAACTATTTAATTTAATGTAATTCCTTTCTACTCAAAAAACAAAAAAAAATAAACATAAGAAAAAAATAAAAAAAATCCCTTCTTGCTTCCGCTTCCGACGGCGATCCCCGTCACTCTCTTCTACTCCTGCTTCCGACGGCGATCCCCGTCACTCCCTCGCGCTCCTGCTTCCGACGGCGATCCCCGTCACTCCCTCGCGCTCCTGTTTCCGACGGTGATCCCTGTCACTCTCTCCTACTTCTGCGACGGTGATCCCCGTCATCCCCTGCTCCTGCTCTGGACGGCGATCCCCGTCGCATCTGCTCCCCGGTGGCCATCGTTGCCCTTCTTTCGCTCTATTCGTGCCTTTGCCTGGCGGTCAGACATGGACATTCCAGGCGATTCGGGTGAGGGGCCTTCTGCTCCCCTGCACCCCGTTGCTGTTGCCGGCGCCCTGAGCTCGGGTGGCCCGCTTCCTCCTCCAGCCCCATTGGAGGATCCTCGCGGCCCTGCCGCACCCTTTGTTTCCCTTTCCAATAAACCTCTGGACACTTCTCCAGAGCCTCTTGTAAATAGAAATTCTAGCTCAAGTTCAGGGGTAGTTTCTAGTGAGTCCCCGTCCCCGTCTAGGAAGAAGAAGGGTAGTGGCATACCCCGTAGATACCTCTTAGACTTAGTTCAGAGGTGTGGCGCTCTTCTAGCTATCGAAGAGTTCGTCAAAGAAGCAGTGGCTTTGGACTTAGAGGAAGTGCCGATAGAGGAAGGGCTAGACGATGGTTTTGGGACATATGAAATTGTAGCCGAAGAGGACCCTTTAGATGAGAATGATGGTGAGATGGAGGACGCTGCTGAGGCGTATGCTAGTGGTATGAGGAGATTTCGATGAACCTACCTCAGCAGTCGACGAACCTACTAAAGAGGTAAACGTGGGAACTGAAGAGGACCCCGGGCTTTTAACCATAGCCTCTAATCTCCCTCCCGAAGAAGAAGAAGTGCTCATAAAGATATTGAGGGAGTTCAAGAATTCATTTGCCTGGTCTTATGATGACATGCCCGGCATTGACCCCGATTTGGTGGAGCATAGATTAATTTTGAAGCCAGGGGCAGTTGCCGTCAAACAAAAGCTAAGGAGGTTCCTCCCCCACATCGCTTTAAAGATGAAAGAGGAGATTGATAAGCTACACCAAGCCAAGTTCATCCGTGTAGTCCTCTATCCTTTGTGGGTGGCGAACATCGTCCCGGTCATGAAAAAGGACGGAAGAGTGCGTATTTGCATAGATTTCCGGGATTTGAATAAGGCATGTCCTAAAGATGATTTCCCCTTACCTCATTTAGATGTCTTGATCGATAATACAGCAGGGTTCGAAACTCTATCGTTCATGGATGGGTACTCCGGCTATAATCAAATTCGTCTAGCCCCGGAGGATCAAGAAAAGACCTCATTCACCACCCCATGGGGAACGTATTGCTATGTGGTCATGCCATTTGGACTGAAGAATGCCGGCGCCACTTATCAAAGAGCGATGCTAGCTATCTTCCACGACATGATACATATTGATGTTGAGGTTTACGTGGATGATATCGTGGTGAAATCGAGAACTCGAAGAGAGCATTCCTCCGTGCTTGCCAAAGTCTTCCGTCGCGCACAAGAGTATCAATTGAAAATGAATCCAAAGAAGTGCGTGTTCGGAGTTTCCTCAGGAAAGTTGCTAGGCTTCATAGTTAGTAAACGGGGGATTCAGATAGACCCACACAAGGCTAAGGCAATAAATGAAATGCCTCCTCCCAAGAACATATCCGAGCTTCGAGGTTTGATTGGTCGGCTGCAGTTCATAAGGAGATTCATATCTCAACACTCCCAAAGGTGTTGTCCTTTCTATGAACTGTTGAGGGGAGGAGTTAATTTTGAATGGAATGATAAGTGCCAAGAGGCCTTCGATGAGCTCAAAAGTTATCTTATGAATCCGCCCGTGCTTCAGGCCCCTAGCCCTGGGAAACCATTGATCCTATATCTGTCAACAATTGAGGACTCCCTAGGAGCTGTCCTTGCTCAACATGACGAATCTGGCAAAGAAAGGGCAGTCTATTACCTATCTAGGCTTTTCAATCCTTCTGAGCTCAAACTCACCACAATGGAGAAAACCTGTGCAGCGCTAGTTTGGGTGGTGCAGAAATTGAAGCACTACTTTCTAGCCCATAAGGTGAGTTTGATTTCTAGAATGGATCCTATTAGGTACCTCCTGGAAAAGCAAGTCCTTGCCGACAGATTGGCACGCTGGCAAAGTTTCCTCTCTCAGTTTGATATCTCCTTTATTGTTCAGAAAGCCATAAAAGGGTATGCCATTGCTGAGCACCTTGCTCACCTCCCTCTTCCTCATAGTGATACGGTTCAAGAGGAGTTCCCCGATGAAAACCTATCACTTGTCTCTCACGATCCCTTCTGGTCACTCCATTTCGATGGAGCTCTTAATTCTAGGGGACGGGGCATAGGTGCTGTCTTGCTCACCCCAGAAGGGATCACCATTCCGTTGGCTTATCAACTCCAGTTCTACGCCACCAACAATATCTCCGAGTATGAAGCTCTCCTAGCCGGTCTTAAGCTTGCCTACCTTTTAGGCGCGCGTCACCTTAAGATCATAGGAGATTCCCAACTCGTTCTTCGGCAAGTCCTCTCCACCTATCGTACTCGTGATCCCAAACTCAAGCCATATCAAGATCTGGTCACACTCCTCGCCAAGCAATTCCGTCAACTCATCTACATTCATACTCCTCGCTCTCAGAACATTCTGGCCGATGCTCTGGCATCGTTAGCTTCGTCTCTCCCCTTCCCTCTCAGCCGTAACGCTGAGACTATCACTGTTCAGAGGTTAGAAGCTCCCTCAACTCAGGATCCTTGGTTCTCAAATCTTAGGAGCTCCCTAGTGTTGAAGGCAGAAAAGAGAGAAGCGAAGGAGTTGTTGCTTGTTGAATTAGGAGAATTGATGGAAGAAGAGAGACCGTGGTACCATGAGATTGAACAATTTTGCAAAGACGGTACCTTCCCAGAAGAAGCTGAAGTAGAAGATAGGCGAGCTATCCGTAGAGCGACATTGAAGTATACCCTCGTAGGTGAAGTCCTTTACAGACGTGCTCTAAATGGGATGCTCCTCAGATGTGTGACCGATGAAGAGGCTTGGAAGATAGTGGAAGGATCTCACTCCGGTGAATGCGGAGGGCATGTGAATGGTCAGATGTTAGCCAAAAGGATCCTTAGGCAAGGCTACTATTGGCCAACCTTAGAAGAGGACTGCGCCGCCTACGTTCGTAGGTGTGTCAGATGCCAAATCCATGCCGATAAAATCCACGCTCCGTCTTCTTCTTTGCATCCACTATCTTCTCCTTGGCCTTTCTCCATGTGGGCCTTTGATATCATTGGGCCTCTTGGTGATCCTAATGCTCAGATAAAACAAAAATCCTTCATCCTCACTACTACTGAGTATTTCACCAAATGGGCCGAAGCAGAAGCATTTGCAGAAATCAAAGGTTCGACCGTATGCAGGTTCAACATGAAGAACATCATCGCGCGGTTTGGAGTACCTGGCAGCCTCGTCACCGACAATGGACCCCAGTTCATATCACAAGACCTTCAAGATCTCTGTAAGAAGTTCAATATTTCTTTGCATCATTCGTCTCCTTATTATCCACAGGGCAACAGCCAGGCCGAAGCCACGAATAAAACACTTTTGAAAATTTTGAAGAAAACTTGTGAGTCTAATAAATTCGCTGATTGGCCAGAAAAGCTAATTGAGGCTCTGTGGGCCTACCGCACCTCCATCCGCACGCCTACGGGGCAAACTCCTTTCTCACTTACATACGGAATGGAAGTGGTATGTCCACACGAGATTCTCATCCCTTCGCTAAGAATTTAGTTGGACAAAGAACTTAATCCCGATGAACATCGGGAGGCGTTACTTACACAACTAGAACTCTTAGACGAACGGCGTCTAGCTGCAGCCGATCACGTGCTCTCATATCAAAATAGACTCTCAAGATCTTTTCAAAAGAAGGTAATTGAGCGCAAATTTCAAGAAGGAGACATGGTTTTGAAGCGAATTTTCATAAAACCTGGAGGTCCAAGGTCAAAATTGTCTGCAAACTGGGAAGGGCCGTACGTCGTTAAAGAAGTATACCCGGGAAACGCGTATAGGCTAGTTAATGCCGATGGTGATGAACTCTCTCACCCTTGGAATGGGTTATATCTTAAAAGGTTCTACCCCTGATCAACAGTCTTTTGATAACAACACCAATTAATAAGTAGCCATTTGCCAAGGGTCTCGCTCCCTCTCATATTGACAAAATAATATTTATGCGCAATCACGTGCTCAACATGGTAGCCTAAGTCTTTGTCCATTCATATACAGTGTTCTCACTTAGCCCTTGCTCAGGGAAACAAAGGTCAATTCTCTCCCTACTTGGACAAGGTCTAGGGGCAAGGGGAAGGCTAACCTGTAAACCTGCAACAGTATAAAACATGTGTTCGAAGTCTCAAGGAGGGACGGGCAGCTCTAAGAAAAGCATATAGCACAAAATAAAGCGACGAAATGATAAAATAAAGGGACATGTTAAAGAGTGGCAGTACAGTTCCCCGCGGGACGCCCTTGAGCCCGGTCGCGCGCATGCCCCAGTCAAAAGAGAAAATACTGTGGCCCTAAAGTCCCTGGACAACAGATGAATAGCACATGTAGCTTACTTGTTGCAAGTCTTACAAGTCGGTAACCCCGACCCCGAGATTAAGTCTTGTCACATTTATATTCTTCCTATCCTCCCTAAAAATGACTAAAGAATCCCTACGCTTGGTCTGTGTTGGAACATTGTTGTCATAGGGGCAAGAAATCTTAGCAAACCTAAGATGAATATGCGTTGCACATAAATCTTACTCGCCAAAGTGAGATAAAAGAAGGCTCACGGCTAATCGCTCAACATTAAGAAGTGTTGTTATCAAAAGAATTAAAAAAAAAAAAAATCAAAGTTTCGAAAATCCAAAAAAATCAAAAGATCCCCAAAACCCAAAAAAAAAAAATCAAAGTTTCGAAAATCCAAAAAAAATCAAAAGATCCCCAAAACCCAAAAAAAAAAAAAAATCAAATTTTCAAAAATCCAAAAAAAATAAAAGATCCCCAAAACAAAAAAAACCAAAAAAAGAAGAAAAATCAAAATTTCAAAAATCCAAAAAATCAAAAGATTTCCAAAATCCAAAAAAAATACGCGTGTATATATTGCTTTTCTTTAGCATACTTTATTTAAATTGTCTTTTCGCCTATTTAATAAGGCTCGGCCCCTTGACAATTGCGGAGTTAAGAAGTTCTATCATTTTAACGCAAGGGGCTGAGCCTAAGAACATATCTAACTTATTCTTTTTTTAAGTGTGTGCAGGAACAGGTGACTCAAAAGGCAAGTGTGACGTCACACTCAGAACTCTCTGTCCCTCTCGCTTGTTTGAAATTCGTCTCTCACTCGTGTCAGTCGCAGATCATTCATTTATCATAAATATTTGACATAAAAATAAAGACTGCACTATGATATGAACAAAATGTACATGGATAAAGGGGAGGTGGCTCACAAGTCTCCTCACTGTCCACCGCCACTCTCCCCGGATCCCTCTCGCCTGTTTGGAGGTGGTAGCATCTCACCACCCCCTCCGCCATCATGGGCGCTACCCTCACCCTGCCGGCGCCTCTCCTCCTCCTCGTTCCTCCGCCTGCTGGAGGAACCCGCTAAGTACTGTCCGACGGAGGCACCAGTCGCCCTGCTGACGCTCACTCCGCTCCGGCTCCGGCTACGTGAACGGCCTATATCCGTCACGATCTGCTGAAGGCTCTGGGCCAGTGTCCGCTGCGCCAATAGCTCTGCACGTAGTCGAGTGACCTCCTCCTGATCTCCGGGCGGCCTCTGCACTCGCAACGTCGCCAGCTCCCTGGTCATCTCCGCCACCCGAGCTTCAGCTGCCTCCGCCCGGATGCGCAGCTGGTCCCTCTTGCTCTGGGCAGTCTGGGCCTCTCCCCGGAACCGATCTCTCTCACTCTGCAACTCCATGGCATGCTCGTGAGTCAGCTCCAAGTCTCTCTCTTGCACGACAAGTAATCAATCAGCATCATTTGGAAATAATCAACCCAAGTGTTTGAATGAACTTACCCGCTCCTCCAAGTGCCTCTGAGCCTCCTCAGCTCTCAGCACTGCCCCTGCCAATCGAGCCTCCATGAGCGATGGAGAGCCCCCTGCGCTCCGAGAGGAGGAGGCACCGCCTGCACCGGTACCCCTCACTCTCTCTAGCTCACTCCGCTGCACACAAAAGACATATCAGTTTCTAAAATCTGTTAGAGTTATAATCAAAGATTAAAATTGAATCCTGGCACTTACCAGCTCTGCCGTCTGCCTCTGGGCTGCCTCCCGATCTTGCACCGCTGACTGAAGCAAGGCTCGGAGCGAGGCGATCTCACCAGTCACGTCCACCTGCAAAGAATTGCCAAATCGTCAGTTCTAATCCATAAATCCGAAATTCTTTGAGCTGTGGTTTAGAAGTTTTACCTGGTGTCGGGTACTCTTGTATACCTTTCCCCCATACTTCAAGGCGTACGCCTGGAGGTAGGCATCATCAGTGATCGCGTCCAATCTGACACCCTTGCCTTTCCGCTCCCAGTTCTCGATCTGCTCTCGCGCGCGCTCCCGCCAGTCTGTCGTGTCGTGAAGTCCCCGAAAGCTCCGACCCGGCCGGCGAAAGTGGTCCCGGATGGGGAACTCCACGGCACTCTGCCTGAGGCCTAGTGAACGCTAGGTCAGGAATAGGTTCAGAGGTAGCACAAGGTTTAGCGCATGCAACCACACCGACCTACCGAAGTAGGGGCGGGCCTGCGCCAACCAAGGCTGTCCCTCATCACCCTCACCCAGATATGGCTGCCAAACCACCTGCGAAAGGAGAAGCAATCAGTCATTAGGCAATTAAATCGAGCAAATAATTTAAGCAAAAGCAAAGGGTACTTACATCCAGATAGGGGTAGCTGTCAATCGCCTTCTGGAGGCGCTCCAACTGGTCGGTAAGGTGTCGAGTGTCTCGGCGGGACTCCCAGCGGCGTGCAATGGGCACGAAGCCTGGCCGTGTGAGATCCCCTCTCCCCAGGGCTGGGAGGTGTAGATAGGTCCAAACCTGCAAGATGAAAGGCAATTTAGACGGCAGTTCAAGCAAATGCAATTTAGACCCAAAAGAGTTAAAAGAGAAGGTGTACCTGAAGGAAGGGGTAGAAGCCGCTCGTAGACGTTTGCCGCTCGGAGGCGCTCAAACCATCGAACTGGTGTGCTAAGAAGGCTGCCCCCCAAGCATACCCCCCTACCTCACCTAGGTCCTCTAACAAGGGCAGGAAGCGGCAGTGGACTGCGTCGCCTCTCGTGGCAAACAAGAGTCTACCAAGGAAGAGAACGAGAAAACGGCGCAAGTCCAAGTCCGCCTGCGGCCCAGGCTCGCTCGCAAGCTCCCTCTGGCTGATCCTGGCTAGCCTCGCAAGATACTCATCCTCACTCTCCCCTGCGTTCTTCCCCGCCTCAAACAGACCTAGGCTCTCCTGCAAGGCTACTCTAGGCACTAGGGAGGACCTACGCTCCATGGGGAGGTCTAAGAGTCGCTCGGCTATGTCGTGATAGCAAGGGTAGGTATATCCACTCACCGCTTTCCCTTGCACTCTGAGCCCTGTGATCCGGCTCACATCCTCTAGGCTGGGGATCATATGCCCCCAAGGGAATGCGAAGGCATTCGCCTCCCCATCCCATCTGCTCCGCAGAGCCTAAGTGAGGGCCGGATCCACCCTCATCCTCTCTATCCTAAAGATCTCCCCGAATCCCATCTCCTCTACCCGATCTCTCTGGAAAGGGGGGAGGGCCAGGAAGGCAGCCAACACTAGTGTCCATGACACTCGAGCCCTCATTTCACCCTGCAAATTTCATTTAAGTTCAAATCAGGCTTTTATTTTTGTGTTCGGGCATAGTCGCGACAACTATTGCAGCCGCGACCTTGTCGCAACGGCGCGGGACACCGCGACCTTATCGCGTCACCTTCCTAGGTCGCGATAAGGTCGCGTCTGCCCTAGATGACGCGACACTGTCGTGACGCCCCGCCCCGCCGTGACACCATGTCGCGGTGGGTCGTGCTGACGCGTTCTCAAAATCAAACCGGCCGGAGCCCCCTTTGTTTGATCCTCGTTTTCATGGGCATTTTGCCCTACATCCGCCCTCCAGGGGATCCGTCTACCTCTACTCTACTACCATTCAAGGTTTGAGGGTCAAGATACTTACCGACTTCATTGCTTTGGCCTGTTTCTTCCTCTCCTCCTCCACGCTCATGGTTGGAGCCGTCTCCTCCTCCTCTTCCATAACAACCTCGGGCAGCTCCCCCTCGACCGGAGGTCCTTCCGCCCGTCGTCGTGAGTACCGACACTCCGCGTGGTGCTTCCCCCGCGATGAGCCCTCGCCGATATCTTTTCCGCCGTCCATCTCAATGTGGTTGTTTGGGTTGAGTTTTGAGCTAGCAAGGGGGTTTGGAATGTAGGGGAATTGGGGGAAAGATTCGAAGATTTGGAGGTTTGGTCTTTTTGAAAACCAGAAAGGAAGGAGGAAAAGGGGGGGGCGTTGGTTTTGAATTGATCGGTTCATGACGCGACGCAGCGGGCGGTCGCGTTCATGTCGCGACCTTCTGGGCTGCTGCGACAGTGTCGCGACACCCCGCCTGGCCGCGACATAAAAGCGACACCCCTGACCGTCGCGTCATCAACAGAGCGCTTGCATGCACAAAAAATTCATTCTTATTCATATGCCAAGGCTTTACACTCCCTAATTTATTCTAAAAAACAACCAAGCAATGCTTTTAAATCCTTTCCTAATTACCATCTGGCCTACAAATCAAATCAAGCAGATCAAATATTTCCTCCCGCTGGTTGGAGCTTCTTCAAAGCTTCAATGTACTCTTTAACCACTTCATCGTCTTCCTCCACCTCCGCTTGGATCATGCTCGTGGCACATCCCTCCCAATGGACGACGGCGCTACGCATGTCACGCTCGTCCTGCACATCACCCCTCTTCCTCTCTTGGATAGGCGGGAAGTGTGAGAGGAGTGGAACCACCGTCTGGGCCGCACCGCACTGGAGGTAGCAACGGTCCGGGTTGTAAGAAATGAGTGCCTCATTGCCCAGCAGCCTCAAGTCAAGCCCGGCACGTTGAGAGAGATGGATCATCTGGCCATGCATGAACCGGGGGCGCGTGTCGAAGTCCGCCACTGTTATACCTCGGAGGTACCTACGCCATGCTTGAATACCCTTCACCTGGGCCATCTTGCACCAAGCTCGGGAGCTCATGTGGAGTGGCCCGCCCACGTGCGCCAACGGGTGGTTCAGCATCGTCTTGCACTCCACGGTCAAGTCCTCCACTGCCCAAAATTAGATATGCATCCCCATCCATAGCTCGAGGGCAATCACCGATCCGTAGAAGGGTCCTCCAAGTGCTGCAGAGGACCGACCGGCATATAGATAACTCAAAACTGCTTGGCCAATAGTCAAACCTTCTGAGATAGAATCGATGATGCTCAAATTGGCGAAGGAGATGGTCCCGTCTCCAGCTGGGAAAAGTATGATCCCGCAGATGCAGATGGCAGCCGCCTTGGCAATGGCACCGTATCTCCCGGTCTTCCCCTTACATTGTGAGACGACCCACTGTGCAATGGGGAGTAGTTGGACGTGCATGCCACTAGTCATGGAGCGTAGGTCGTTCTTCGTGGAGGCAAACTTGGCCAGAATGCTCCAGGAGTTGATCTGCTCCACAGTATATGATATTGATATCTCTGCACCTCGATGATAATGTGGGAGACCGAGCATGATCTCTAATTCTTCCAAGAGTATGGTGGCTTCAAAGCAGGGGAAGATGAAGGAGTGTGTCTGAGTATGCCACAGCTTGGTAAGTGCGGTGATGCTATCCCATACATGGACAATTTTGTCATGCTTCTTGGCAAGTACAAGCACTGTGGACAACCCCCACTCTTTTAGGAGGGAGATTGAGGCGAGCGGCAACATGTCGAGCATTGGAAGCAGCCATGGTAATCTAAAGAACCGCCTATGGCCAGGGAGGATCTGAAAAGAGGAGATCTAAGATGAGAAAGGGAAGGGGAGGAGAAGAAGAACAGGGCGAAAACAGAGTAAAAGTGCAGAAATAGAGCCACTTACTTGAAGATCCGAGCAAGAGTAGATGTGTTTCGGGATGTCTGAGAGGTGCTGAAGATCGGCGTGAGACTCCCTAGCAGCCTTTGGGCCGGAGTAAGGAGGGATACCCTCTGCAAACGCCGAAAGCTTGCTCTTCATGACTGCAAAAATGAAGAAGATGAAGAACTTGAAGAATTTGTAGCCTAGGAGGTTAGCTGCGGGATTAGCACCCTCAACCCTCTATTTATAAGGTCTTAAGGGTTAGAGACCCACTCTAATCCCGAGACTAGGTGTTAAGATAAGATTAGAAGAGGTTTAGGAGTCCTAGTGTGAGTCTAGGTGTCTTAGGATAAGGGTGAACCCCGGTTTCCTGGTTTTTTCGAGCTCTGTCCTAGTCGCGACGCCGCGATCTGACGCGACCATGTCGCGTCGGCGACCATGTCGCGACAGGGCGCTGCGACGCGACATGGTCGCGGGCGTTTCGGCTGTCGCCTCTCCACCCGAGGGGCTATTTTCATCCTTGAGTTATGTATATATGTTGTTTGATTGTTGTGTTTCGTATTCCATTGTGTTTATTTCCAAAATCATCAAAAAAACAAAAACAAAAACAAAAACAAAAACAAAAACAAACAAAAAACAAAACAAAAAAAAAATCAAAATTAGTCAGAAAATCAAGAAAGATTTCGTCATGGGTAAGTCAGGTATTGTATTTCTTCCCTATTCCTCGCATTACTATATGGTATTCTATCTATTATATCTTTTTCAAGGACCGGCTGGTTCTCAATGTGTTCAGGGATTTGAGTTCCCCTTTACCAAAAACAGTGATAATCTAGGTACACATTGTTAATCGTTGGATAGGCCGTTGGGTTGCTTAAGTTCAGAAACGATGGATTCAGGCATGCACTGCGGTTGTGGGTAGTCTCTTGACCCGTTCTTATTTGGCTTAACAATATTATCCTTGATATATTTTCTATTTTTTCCTTTTCTTTGCATTTGTTTTGATGATTTCTTTTACTTTAGCCCAGCATGCATTATGTAGGACTTTGAACTTTCCTGACTCATTCTTGACCATTGATGAGCTCTTGTTGAGTGCCCAATCATCCTTCATGTTCCAAACAAGAAATCCAATTCCACTCCGAATCGGAAGGTTTGCCTCCGAGTGAGTTGTTCCCGTCAGTTTGACAAAGAATCTCCCTGTCTGGATTCCCAATCCAAACTTTCCTTTTCCTTTGATCCATTTTGGTTGCGAACCACTCCCAGGACAGAGTCATGAGTTACCTGCCTGGCACGCACATGTCCTTCCAAAACGAAACCTGCAGGCCAATCGGCTAGGGTACCCCTCAATCGAGGGGTTGATCGCCCTTTTCTTCTCCTCTCGTTCAGACTTGTGCTCTTCTTTGCATTCTACTCGAACAATCAACTCGGGGATTTCACAAAGATTCCAATTGCCTGTTAATTAAGATCGGGTGTCTCTTTACCTTGGCTTCCACTTTTCAGTCCACTCCGCGTCATCTCCGTTCCACCGACACTTCATGACATCGTCACTCCACTTTCGCTTCGCTCCCCTGCAGAGTGGAAGCCAAGGAGGGGCAATCTGTAGACACCCGGTTTTGGCTAATGGGTTGAACCACTTCTCTTGTTGTCTTAGTGGGCCCCTAATTGGTCACTCACCTTGAGCCCATCATTTGCCTTGCTTTGAGCCCTTTAAGCCATTAAAATGCCTTGAAATCCCAAAATTTATCACTTGAAAGAGTCCTTGGGGCATAATAACTCTTGTCTTATCATATAGTTGGCTGATAATTCTCAAATAATGCGGATTTATTGTCGTGACGCCTCGTGGCGTCGCGTCTCTAAGTCACGACAGTGCTGGCGGCCGCGACAGCCCATGCATTATCCATGCACGTGGGCAATGCTGTCGCGTCTGCCCGCACCGTCGCGTCTTAGTCGCGACCCTACGATACGCCGCGACAAGGACCGAATCCTCTGGCCTTTATAACTACCCCCTATTTATCCTCTTTTGAGTTCAACTTCATCCTAAGGATTATCCCTACCCCTTGGGGCGGGATCCTAGCCTTAGGGACTCTTGTGAGGATCCCCAAGGACTCTCAACCCGATTTTTATAGGGCTTTATCTCCTATTATGATTTTTTAAAAAACCTTTTGAAGAGATAATATCACTAATTCTCACTCCAAGCTCTATATAAGCAAGGCTTCTCCTCAAGGACGGGGAGAGCCTCATTGCTACCCCGAAGGGCTGCCAAAATCTGCTCTGACCTATACTTAACAACACAGCCACCCATTTCACTATATTCCCTTCACATTCCACTCCCCAAAGCCATTCTTCCACCATTAATGGAGCACGGAACGTGAAGAAGGGCGACCCCGACGACCTCTTAGAGCTCTCGCGCATCCTAGGAGCAGTATTCACGCCAAGGAGTCGCCCCAACGGGGCTCATTTCCTTCTCTTTTCTCTCTTCTTATTTCTACATGCATTTTTGCGTTATTCTTAGATAGAGCATTTCACTATCTACCCACGTTTTTTCCCATACCCATAGGGGTTCAAAACCACCCCAGGTGCGTTCCCGCCATGATCTCCCATTTCTCTCCATTTTTAGAATAGGTACTATACTTCACATGTTCTAATAGGGCGTGTTTGTTGTGATTTTATTTGGTTGGCAGGCAAGCAAGCGAGGTCTACGAGAAGCTCTCATCCTCTAGCCGGTTGGAGGACGGGAAGGAGGTCCCATCCATCATCTCCCGCACATAAGAGAACGCGACGGTGTAGGGCGACGCGACAAGAGACGCGTCAGCTAGGGGTGACGCGATATCAGCACTATCGCGACAACCATGACTGCTGCGACATCAGGTACACCACCGTTCTCTCTCCCTTTCCTAGAGTAGTTAGCCCGCATTATTATCTTTATTTGGCAATGCTCTAGGTGGCGATCACATCCTATTTTCCATGCTATCATATTTGGTATTCATGTTTGTGTTGAGGGAGGCACAATCCCTGTGATTACATCGGGTAGGGGTGTTCATGGTTTGGTTTGGTTTGGTTTAGAGGGAATTTTTTAAAAACCAAACCAAACCATCACCAGAGCCAACCCGAACCAAACCAAACCGTAATTTTTTCAAACCAAACCAAACCGAATCGATATAATTCGGTTTGGTTCGGTTTGGTTTGGTTTAACCCGAAAATAAGTGGACCTTTCACAAACAAGACTTTAACCTACTATTTCTTTTGGAGGTAAGGCTTTAATCACATATTCACATGTTGACTCAATTTAACCATCAACCTATATAATGAGGAAATATTATCTATAAGTGAAAATTTGATGACCATATTACTTTACACAATGTATATATGTACATATACACATATATATATATATACATGTATGTATATATTAAACAAATCTGAATACTTGATACATATGTATAAATTAAAATTATATTATTAAAATTCGGTTTTATCGGTTTGGTTTGGTTTACAAGATCTGTAAACCGAACCAAACCGAATTTACAATTTCGGTTTGGTTTGAAACCAAACCAATTTTTTTTCACTTTCAAACCGAACCAAACCGAACCAAATTGATAGGTTCGGTTTGGTTTTTCGGTTTGAACCAAATAGTGAACATCCCTAACATCGGGGTCAAAAATCCTTCGTTTGGCACTCTGAAATTACGATTCTAGCCGACGATCTCCCCTATTCCAAGGTTTTTTGGCAGTAGCGACTCCCTCGATTACGCGAATCACTGGCGGAGCCCACACGCAGAGCAACCCAGTCACAGCGATCGGAAGTCGTGTTCAACTCGACGCGAGATCTCCTCCCCAGGTCGTGGATATCGGTGCCCAAACATCGCTGATATAGTCACCCCCTCTGGTTTATTCCCACCCCTTCAGCGAAAGAATTGCGCATAACTTTCCGAACGGGCATCGGAATCGCTTATGTGACCACAATTCGGAATCGGCACTCCGAGACGGTCGACAAGGCGCTGGTTTCGAGGAATTCCGTTCCGGGGCCAAAATTCCCCCCCGAGCGTGTGTACTAGTACACCGACTGCCGTACCCTCCGGTCGGACGTGGATATTTATTCGCCCGGGGGTCGAAACCGCCCGCGAGGCCCCAATTCAGAATCGGCACTTCGACCCGATCGGTAAATGGTCGCATTCGGAGATTTCCGGTCCGGCGCCGAAATTCCTCTCCGGGAGCGCGGTCGCAGGCTGCCGATGCGATCGCATACGGACACCGCTTCGCTCAAACAGGCATAACTTTTCGCTCGGTTATCGGAATCGCTTATAAGACCCCAATTCAGAATCGACACTCAAAGGCGCTCGACGCTCCCTTATTGCCTCAGGCCATAAGACATCGTTTCGGGGTCGAAAATCCTTCGTTACGCACTCTAAAATTGCGCCTCTAGATGACGATCTCCCCTATTCCAAGGTTTTTTGGCAGTTACGACTCCCTCGATTATGCGAATCGCTGGCGGAGCCCACACGCGGAGCCGGCCAGTCACAGCGATCGGAAGTCGTGTTCAACTCGACGCGAGATCTCCTCCCCAGGTCGTGAATATGGGTGCCCGAACATCACCGATATAGTCACCCCCTCTGGTTTATTCTCACCCCTTCAGCGAAAGAATTGGGCATAACTTTCCGCACGGGCATCGGAATCGCTTATGTGACCACAATTCGGAATCGGCACTACGAGACGGTCGACAAGGCACTGGTTTCGAGGAATTCTGTTCCGGGGCCAAAATTCCCCCTGGAGCGTGTGTACTAATACACCCACTGCCGTACCCTCCGGTCGGACGCGGATATTTATTCGCCCAGAGGTCGGAACCGCCTACGAGGTCCCAATTCAGAATCGGCACTTCGACCCGGTCGGTAAATGGTCGCATTCGGAGATTTCCGGTCCGGTGCCCAAATTCCTCTCCGGGAGCGCGGTCGCAGGCTGCCGATGCGATCGCATATGGACACCGCTTCGCTCACACAGGCATAACTTTTCACTCGGTTATCGGAATCGCTTATAAGACCCCAATTCAGAATCAACACTCAAAGGCGCTCGACGCTCCCTTATTGCCTCAGGCCAAAAGACGTCATTTCGGGGTCGAACATCCTTCATTTCGCACTCCCAAATTGCGATTCTAGCCGATGATCTGCCCTATTCAAGGGTTTTTTGGCAGTAGCGACTCCCTCGATTACGCGAATCGCTGGCGGAGCCCACACGCGGAGCCGCCCAGTCACAGCGATCGGATGTCGTGTTAAACTCGACGCGAGATCTCCTCCCCAGGTCGTGGATATGGGTGCCCGAACATCGCCGATATAGTCACCCCCTCCGGTTTATTCCCACCCCTTCAACGAATGAATTGGGCATAACTTTCCGCACGGGCATCGGAATCGCTTATGTGACCACAATTCGGAATCGGCACTCCGAGACGATCGACAAGGCGCTGGTTTCGCGGAATTCTGTTCCGGGGCCAAAATTCCCCCCGTAGCGTGTGTACTAGTACACCGACTGCCGTACCCTCCGGTCGGACGCGGATATTTATTCGTTCGGGGGTCGAAACCGCCCGCGAGACCCCAATTCAGAATCGACACTTCAACCCGGTCGGTAAATATTCGCATTCGGAGATTTCTGGTCCGGCGCCCAAATTCCTCTTCGGGAGCGCAGTCGCAGGCTGCTGATGCGATCGCATACGGACACCGCTTCGCTCAAATAGGCATAACTTTTCGCTCAGTTATCGGAATCGCTTATAAGACCCCAATTCAGAATCGGCACTCAGAGGCGCTCAATGCCCCCTTACTGCCTCAGGCCATAAGACGTCGTTTCGGGGTCGAACATCCTTCGTTTCGCACTCCCAAATTGCGATTCAAGTCGACGATCTCCACTATTCCAAGGTTTTTTGGCAGTAGCGACTCCCTCGATTACGCGAATCGCTGGCGGAGCCCACACGCGGAGCCACCCAGTCACAGCGATCGAAAGTCGTGTTCAACTCGATGCGAGATCTCCTCCCCAGGTCGTGGATATGGGTGCCCGAACATCGCCGATATAGTCACCCCCTCCGATTTATTCCCACCCCTTCAGCGAATGAATTGGGCATAACTTTCCGCACGGGCATCGGAATCGCTTATGTGACCACAATTCGGAATCGGCACTCCGAGACGGTCGACAAGGCGCTGGTTTCGCAGAATTCCGTTCCGGGGCCAAAACTCCCCCCGGAGCGTGTGTACTAGTACACCGACTGTCGTACCCTCCGGTCGGACGCGGATATTTATTCGCCCGGGGGTCGGAACCGCCCGCGAGACCCCAATTCAGAATCAGCACTTCGACCCGGTCGGTAAATGGTTGCATTCGGAGATTTCTGGTCCGGCGCCCAAATTCCTCTCCGGGAGCGCGGTCGCAGGCTGCCGATGCGATCGCATACGGACACCGCTTCGCTCAAACAGGCATAACATTTCGCTCGGTTATCGGAATCGCTTATAAGACCCAAATTCGGAATCGGCACTCAGAGGCGCTTGACGCCCATTAATTGCCTCAGGCCATAAGACGTCATTTCGGGGTCGAAATTCCTTCGTTTCGCACTCCGAAATTGCGATTCTAGCCGACGATCATCCCTATTCCAAGGTTTTTTGGCAGTAGCGACTCCCTCGATTACGCGAATCGCTGGCGGAGCCCACACGCGGAGCCACCCAGTCACAGCGATCGGAAGTCATGTTCAACTAGACGTGAGATCTCCTCCCCAGGTCGTGGATATGGGTGCCCGAACATCGCCGATATAGTCACCCCCTCCGGTTTATTCCCACCCCTTCAGCGAAAGAATTGGGCATAACTTTCAGCACGGGCATCGGAATCGCTTATGTGACCACAATTCGAAATCGGCACTCCGAGACGGTCGACAAGGCCCTGGTTTCGCGGAATTCTGTTCCGGGGCCAAAATTCCCCCCGGAGCGTGTGTACTAGTACACCGACTGCCGTACCCTCCGGTCGGACGCGGATATTTATTCGCCCGGAGGTCGGAACCGCCCGCGAGACCGCAATTCAAAATCGGCACTTCGACCCGTTCGGTAAATGGTCGCATTTGGAGATTTCCGGTCTGGCGCCCAAATTCCTCTCCGGGAGCGCGATCGCAGGCTGCCGATGCGATTGCATACAGACACCGCTTCGCTCAAAAGGCATAACATTTCGCTCGATTATCGGAATCGCTTATAAGACCTCAATTCGGAATCGGCACTCAGAGGCGCTCGACGCCATTGCCTCAGGCCATAAGACGTTGTTTAGGAGTCGAAAATCCTTCATTTCGCACTCCGAAATTGCGATTCTATCCGACGATCTAACTTTTTCCAAGGTTTTTTGGCAGTAGCGACTCCCTCGATTACGCGAATCGCTGGCGGAGCCCACACGCAGAACCGCCCAGTTACAGCGATCGGAAGTCGTGTTCAACTCGACGTGAGATCTCCTCCCCTGGTCGTGGATATGGGTGCCCGAACATCGCCGATATAGTCACCCCCTCCGGTTTATTCCCACCCCTTCAGCGAAAGACTTATGCATAACTTTCCGCACGGGGCATCGGAATTGCTTATGTGACCACAATTCGGAATCGGCACTTCGAGACGGTCGACAAGGCGCTGGTTTCAAGGAATTCCGTTCCGGGGTCAAAATTCCCCCCATAGCGTGTGTACTAGTACACCGACTGCCGTACCCTCCGGTCGGACGCGGATATTTATTCGCCCGGGGGTCGAAACCGCCCGCGAGGCCCCAATTCAGAATCGGCACTTCGACCCGATCGGTAAATGGTCGCATTCGGAGATTTCCGGTCCGGCGCCCAAATTCCTCTCCGGGAGCGCGGTCGCAGGCTGCCGATGCGATCGCATACGGACACCGCTTCGCTCAAACAGGCATAACTTTTCGCTCGGTTATCGGAATCGCTTATAAGACCCCAATTCAGAATCGACACTCAAAGGCGCTCGACGCTCCCTTATTGCCTCAGGCCATAAGACGTCGTTTCGGGGTCGAAAATCATTTGTTTCGCACTCCGAAATTGCGATTCTAGCCGACGATCTCCCCTATTCCAAGGTTTTTTGGCAGTAGCGACTCCCTCGATTACGTGAATCGCTGGCGGAGCCCACACGCGGAGCCGCCCAGTCACAGCAATCGGAAGTCGTGTTCAACTCGATGCGAGATCTCCTCCCCAGGTCGTGGATATGGGTGCCCGAACATCGCCGATATAGTCACCCCCTCCGGTTTATTCCCACCCCTTCAGCGAAAGAATTGGGTATAACTTTCCGCACGGGCATCGGAATCGCTTATGTGACCACAATTCGGAATCGGCACTCCGAGACGGTCGACAAGGCGCTGGTTTTGCGGAATTCTGTTCCGGGGCCAAAATTTCCCTCGGAGCGTGTGTACTAGTACACCGACTGCCGTACCCTCCGGTCGGACGCGGATATTTATTCGTCCGGGGGTCGAAACTCCCCGCGAGACCCCAATTTAGAATCGGCACTTCGACCCGATCGGTAAATGGTCGCATTCGGAGATTTCCGGTCCGGCGCCCAAATTCCTCCTCGGGACCGCGGTCGCAGGATGCCGATGCAATCGCATACGGACACCGCTTCGCTCAAACAGGCATAACTTTTCGCTCGGTTATCGGAATCGCTTATAAGACCCCAATTCGGAATCGGCACTCAGAGGCGCTCGATGACCCCTTATTGCCTCAGGCCATAAGACGTCGTTTCGGGGTCGAACATCCTTCGTTTCGCACTCCGAAATTGCGATTCTAGCCGACGATCTACCCTATTCCAAGGTTTTTTGGCAGTAGCGACTCCCTCGATTACGCGAATCGCTGGCGGAGCCCACACGCGGAGCCGCCCAGTCACAACGATCGGAAGTCATGTTCAACTCGACACGAGATCTCCTCCCCAGGTCGTGGATAAGGGTGCCCGAACATCGCCGATATAGTCACCCCCTCCGGTTTATTCCCACCCCTTCAGCGAAAGAATTGGGCATAACTTTCCGCACGGGCATCGGAATCGCTTATGTGACCACAATTCGGAATCGGCACTCCGAGACGGTCGACAAGGGGCTGGTTTCGAGGAATTCCGTTCCGGGGCCAAAATTCCCCCCGGAGCGTGTGTACTAGTACACCGACTGCCGTACCCTCCAGTCGGACGTGGATATTTATTCGCCCGGGGGTCGGAACCACCCGCGAGGTCCCAATTCAGAATCGGCACTTCGACCCGGTCCATAAATATTCGCATTCGGAGATTCCGGTCGGCGCCCATAATATTCGCATTCGGAGATTTCGGTTCCTGCCGGCGATTCGCATTTTTTTGCCGCGACGTTTCCTGGATCACACAGCTCCCCTACGGGGCCGCCGCCCTCAGTCGGCCCTTCTCGGTGGTCGAAGGACGCCGTCGACGTGGCCCGACGATCCCTCCCTGCGTCGTCAACGAGTGCGAACGAAAATGGCCAATTTTCGCCACCCCTGACGGATTACTCCCACCCCCTTCTACGGAAGAAATGGGCATAACTTTCCGCCCGGGTATCGGAATCGCTCATGTGACCACTTTTCGGAATCATCTCTCTGAGCCGGTCGAGAGGGCGCCAGTTTCATCAAATTCCGAGTCCGGCGCCCGAAAAGCCACCTCGGGGCGTGTGTACTAGTACACCGATTTTCGCACCACTTCGGTAAAATCTGGATATTTCCTCGCCCGGTGATCGGAACCGCCCGCGGGGCCCCAATTCCGAATCGGCACTCCGACCCCGTCGGCCCTGGGCCGGACTCGGAGATTTCCGGTCCGGCACCCGGATTCCGCTCCCGGAGGGCGGCAGCGGCTCCCGATGCGTACGGATTCCGACACGCCTTCGGTAAAACGGCCATAACTTTTCGCAGGTGTATCGGAATCGCTTATATGACCACTTTTCGGAATCAGCACTCAGAGACACTCGTCAATATTTATCGCCTAGGCGATCGGACGCCGTTTTCGAGTCGAAAATCCATCATTTATGCCTCCGAAATTTCGGTTCCTGCCGGCGATTCGCATTTTTTTACCGCGACATTTCTTGGATCACGCGGCTCCCTATGGGGCCGCCGCCCTCAGTCGGCCTTCTCGGCGGTCGAAGGACGCCGTCGACGCGGCCTGACGATCCCTCCTCGCGTCGTAAACGAGTGCGCGCGAAAATGGTCGATTTTCGCCACCCCTGACGGATTACTCCCACCCCCTTCTATGGAAGAAATGGGCATAACTTTCCGCCCGGGTATCGGAATCGCTCAGGTGACCACTTTTCGGAATCGTCTCTCCGAGCCGCTCGAGTGGTCGCCCGTTTCGCGAAATTCCGAGTCCGGCGCCCTAAATGCCACCTCGGGGCGTGTGTACTAGTACACCAATTTTCGCACCACTTCGGTAAAACCTGGATATTTCCTCGCCCGGTGATCGGAACCGCCCGCGGGGCCCCAATTCCGAATCAGCACTCCGACCCGGTCGGCCCTGGCCGGACTCGGAGATTTCCGGTCCGGCGCCCGGATTCCGCTCCCGGAGGGCGGCAGCGGCTCCCGATGCGCACGGATTCCGACACGCCTTCAGTAAAACGGCCATAACTTTTCGCACGGATATCGGAATCGCTTATATGACCGCTTTTCGGAATCAGCACTCAGAGGCGCTCGTCGCCCTCGAAAGCCTAGGCGATCGAACGCCGTTTTCGAGTCGAAAATCCATCGTTTCGGCCTCCAAAATTTCGGTTCCTACCGGTGCCGCGACGTTTCCTGGATATCGCGGCTCCCCTACGGGGCCGCCGCCCTCAGTCGGCCCTTCTCGGCGGTCGAAGGACGCCGTCGACGCGGCCCGACAATCCCTCCCCGCGTCGTAAACGAGTGCGCGCGAAAATGGCCGATTTTCGCCACCCCTGACGGATTACTCCCATCTAAAGGTGTTCACGGTTCGGTTCGGTTCGGTTTAGACCCTTTTTTGTGAAAACCGAACCGAACCGAATTGGGGGTCAAAGTGAACCGAACCGAACCGGTTCGGTTCGGTTTGAACCGAAATAAGGCAAAAATGGCAAAAGGGGCTAAATGGGGTCGGTTGCGAGTTTCGAACACGCAACCTGCCCCATGGATGGCAGCGCTCCAGCCACTGCGCTGCTGTCTTTTTTTTATTATATTACATTATTTATATTATATATACATACATTCGGTTTATTTCAGTTCTTCTGGTCCAAACCGAACTGAACTGTGGCACTCTCCAAACCGAACCGAACCGAACCGAACCGGTCGGCTCGGTTTTTCGGTTTGGACCGATTTTTGAACACCCCTACTCCCACCCCCTTCTACGAAAGAAATGGGCATAACTTTCCGCCCGGGTATCGGAATCGCTCATGTGACCACTTTTCGGAATCGTCTCTCCGAGATGGTCGAGATGGCGCCAGTTTCGTGAAATTTCGAGTCCGACGCCCGAAATGCCACCTCGGGGCGTGTGTACTAGTACACCGATTTTCGCACCACTTCGGTAAAACCTGGATATTTTCTCGCCTGGTGATCGGAACCGCCCGCGGTCCCCCAATTTCGAATCGGCACTCCGACCCGGTCGGCCCTGGGCCGGACTCGGAGATTTCCGGTCCGGCGCCCGGATTCGGCTCCCGGAGGGCGGCAGCGGCTCCCGATGCGCACGGATTCCGACACGCCTTCGGTAAAACGGCCATAACTTTTCGCACGGGTTTTGGAATTGCTTAAATGACCACTTTTCGGAATCAGCACTCAGAGGCGCTCGTCGCCCTCCAAAGCCTAGGCGATCGGACGCCGTTTTCGAGTCGAAAATCCATCGTTTCGGCCTCCAAAATTTCGATTCTTGTCGGTGATTTGCATTTTTTTGCCGCGACGTTTCCTAGATCACGCGGCTACCCTACGGGGCCGCCGCCCTCAGTCGGCCCTTCTCGGCGATCGAAGGATGCCGTCGACACGGCCCGACGATCCCTCCCCGCGTCGTAAACGAGTACGCGCGACAATGGCCGATTTTCGCCACCCCTGACGGATTACTCCCACCCCCTTCTATGGAAGAAATGGGCATAACTTTCCGCCCGGGTATCGGAATCGCTCAGGTGACCACTTTTCGGAATCGTCTCTCCGAGCCGGTCGAGAGGTCGCCCGTTTCGCGAAATTCTGAGTCCGGCGCCCTAAATGCCACCTCGGGGCGTGTCTACTAGTACACCGATTTTCGCACCACTTCGGTAAAACCTGGATATTTCCTCGCCCGGTGATCGGAACCGCCCGCGGGGCCCCAATTCCGAATCGGCACTCCGACCCGGTCGGCCCTGGGCCGGACTCGGAGATTTCCGGTCCGGCGCCTGGATTCCGCTCCCGGAGGGCGGCAGCGGCTCCCGATGCGCACGGATTCCGACACGCCTTCGGTAAAACGGCCATAACTTTTCGCACGGATATCGGAATCGCTTATATGACCACTTTTCGGAATCAGCACTCAAAGGCGCTCGTCGCCCTCGAAAGCCTAGGCGATCGGAAGCCGTTTCCGAGTCGAAAATCCATCGTTTCGGCCTCCAAAATTTCGATTCCTGCCGGCGATTCGCATTTTTTTGCCGCGACGTTTCCTGGATCACGCGGCTCCCCTACGGGGCCGCCGCCCTCAGTCGGCCCTTCTCAGCGGTCGAAGGACGCCGTCGACGTGGCCCGACGATCCCTCCCCGCGTCGTAAACGAGTGTGCTTGAAAATGGCCGATTTTCGCCACCCCTGACGGATTACTCCCATCTAGGGGTGTTCACGGTTCGGTTCGGTTCGGTTTAGACCCTTTTTTTGTGAAAACCGAACCGAACCGAATTGGGGGTCAAACCGAACCGAACCGAACCGGTTCGGTTCGGTTTGAACCGAAATAAGGCAAAAATGGCAAAAGGGGCTAACTGGGGTCGGTTGCGAGTTTCGAACTCGCAACCTGCCCCATGGATGGCAGCGCTCCAGCCACTGCGCTGCTGTCTTTTTTTTATTATATTACATTATTTATATTATATATACATACATTCGGTTTATTTCGGTTCTTCTGGCCCAAACCGAACTGAACTGTGGCACTCTCCAAACCGAACCGGTCGGTTCGGTTCGGTTTTTCGGTTTGGACCGATTTTTGAACACCCCTACTCCCACCCCCTTCTACGAAAGAAATGGGCATAACTTTCCACCCGGGTATCGGAATCGCTCTTGTGACCACTTTTCGGAATCGTCTCTCCGAGCTGGTCGAGGGGGCGACAGTTTCGCGAAATTTCGAGTCCGGCGCCCGAAATGCTACCTCGGGGCGTGTGTACTAGTACACCGATTTTCGCACCACTTCGGTAAAACCTCGATATTTCCTCTCCAGGTGATCGGAACCGCCCGCGGTGCCCCAATTCCGAATCGGCACTCCAACCCGGTCGGCCCTGGGCCGGACTCGGAGATTTCCGGTCCGGCGCCCAGATTCGGCTCCCGGAGGGCGGCAGCGGCTCCCGATGCGCACGGATTCCGACACGCCTTCGGTAAAACGGCCATAACTTTTCGCACGGGTATCGGAATCGCTTATATGACCACTTTTCGGAATCAGCACTCAGAGGCGCTCGTCCAAAGCCTAGGCGATCAGACGCCGTTTTCGAGTCGAAAATCCATCGTTTCGGCCTCCAAAATTTCGGTTCTTGTCGGCGATTCGCATTTTTTTGCCGCGACGTTTCCTGGATCACGCGGCTCCCCTACGGGGCCGCCGCCCTCAGTCGGCCCTTCTCGGCGGTCGAAGGACGCCGTCGACGCGGCCCACGATCCCTCCCCGCGTCGTAAACGAGCGCGCGCGAAAATGGCCGATTTTCGCCACCCCTGACGGATTACTCCCACCCCCTTCTACGGAAGAAATGGACATAACTTTCCGCCCGGGTATCAGAATCGCTCATGTGACCACTTTTCGGAATCGTCTCTCCGAGCCGGTCGAGAGGGCGCCAGTTTCACAAAATTTCGAGTCTGACGCCCGAAATGCCACCTCGGGGCTTGTGTACTAGTACACCGATTTTCGCACCACTTCGGTAAAACTTGGATATTTCCTCGCCCGGTGATCGGAACCGCCCGCGGTGCCCCAATTCCGAATCGGCACTATGACCCGGTCGGCCCTGGGCCGGACTCGGAGATTTCCGGTCCGGCGCCCGGATTCGGCTCCCGGAGGGTGGCAGCGGCTCCCGATGCGCACGGATTCCGACACGCCTTCGGTAAAACGGCCATAACTTTTCGCACGGGTATCGGAATCGCTTATATGACCACTTTTCGGAATCAGCACTCAGAGGAGCTCGTCGCCCTAAAATGCCTAGGCGATCAGACGCCGTTTTCGAGTAAAAAATCCATCATTTTGGCCTCCGAAATTTCGGTTCCTGCCGACGATTCGCATTTTTTTGCCGCGACATTTCCAGGATCACGCGGCTCACCTACGGGGCCGCCGCCCTCAGTCCGCCCTTCTCGGCGGTCGAAGGATGCCGTCGACACGTCCCGACGATCCCTCCCCGCGTCGTAAACAAGTGCGCGCGAAAATGGCCGATTTTCGCCACCCCTGACGGATTACTCCCACCCCCTTCTACGGAAGAAATGGGCATACCTTTCCGCCCGGGTATCGGAATCGCTCATATGACCACTTTTCAGAATCGTCTCTCCGAGCCGGTCGAGAGGGCCCCAGTTTCGTGAAATTTCGTGTCCGGCGCCCGAAATGCCACCTCGGGGCGTGTGTACTAGTACACCGATTTTCGCACCACTTCGGTAAAACCTGGATATTTTCTCGCCTGGTGATCGGAACCGCCCGCAGTTCCCCAATTTCAAATCGGCACTCCGACCCGGTCGGCCCTGGGCCAAACTCGGAGATTTCCGGTCCGGCGCCCGGATTCGGCTCCCGGAGGGCGGCAGCGGCTCCCGATGCGCACGGATTTCGACACGCCTTCGGTAAAACAGCCATAACTTTTCGCACGGGTTTTGGAATCGCTTATATGACCACTTTTCGGAATCAGCACTCAGAGGCGCTCGTCGCCCTCCAAAGCCTAGGCGATCGGACGCCGTTTTCGAGTCGAAAATCCATCGTTTCGGCCTCCAAAATTTCGATTCTTGTCGGTGATTCGCATTTTTTTGCCGCGACGTTTCCTAGATCACGCGGCTCCCCTACGGGGCCGCCGCCCTCAGTCGGCCCTTCTCGACGGTCGAAGGATGCCGTCGACGCGGCCCGACGATCCCTCCCCGCGTCGTAAACGAGTGCGCACGAAAATGGCCGATTTTCTCCACCCCTGACGGATTACTCCCACCCCCTTCTACGGAAGAAATGGGCATAACTTTCGCAGGGGTATCAGAATCTCTTATATGACCACTTTTCGGAATCAGCACTCAGAGACGCTCGTCTACATTTCTTGGATCACGCGGCTCCCCTACGGGGCCGCCGCCCTCAGTCGGCCCTTCTCGGCGGTCGAAGGATGCCGTCGACGCGTCCCGACGATCCCTCCCCGCGTCGTGAACGAGTGCGCGAGAAAATGGCCGATTTTCGCCACCCCTGACGGATTACTCCCAACCCCTTCTACGGAAGAAATGGGCATAACTTTCCGCCCGGGTATCGGAATCGCTCATGTGACCACTTTTCGGAATCTTCTCTCCGAGCCGGTCGAGAGGGCGAAAGTTTCGCGAAATTCCGAGTCCGGCGCCCGAAATGCAACCTCGGGGCGTGTGTACTAGTACACCGATTTTCGCACCACTTCGGTAAAACCTGGATATTTCCTCGCCCGGTGATCGGAACCGCCCGCGGGGCCCCAATTCCGAATCGGCACTCCGACCCGGTCGCCCTGGGCCAGACTCGGAGATTTCCGGTCCGGCGCCCGGATTCCGCTCCCGGAGGGTGGCAACGGCTCCCGATGCGCACGGATTCTGACACGCCTTCGGTAAAACGGCCATAACTTTTTGCACATTTATCGGAATCGCTTATATGACCACTTTTCGGAATCAGCACTCAGAGGCGCTCGACATGCGCGAATGCCTTGGCGATCGGACGCCGTTTTCGAGTCAAAAATCCATCGTTTCGGCCTCCGAAATTTCGGTTCCTGCCGACGATTCGCATTTTTTTGCCGCGACATTTCCTGGATCACGCGGCTCCCCTACGGGGCCGCCGCCCTCAGTCGGCCCTTCTCGGCGGTCGAAGGATGCCGTCGACGCGTTCCGACGATCCCTACCTGCGTCGTAAACAAGTGCGCGCGAAAATGGCCGATTTTCGCCACCCCTGACGGATTACTCCCACCCCCTTCTATGGAAGAAATGGGCATAACATTCCGCCTGGGTATCGGAATCGCTCATGTGACCACTTTTCGGAATCGTCTCTCCGAGCCGGTCGAGAGGGCGCCAGTTTCGCGAAATTCTAAGTCCGGCGCCCGAAATTTCACATCGGGGCGTGTGTACTAGTACACCGATTTTCGCACCACTTCGGTAAAACTTGGATATTTCCTCGCCCGGTGATTGGAACCGCCCGCGGGTCCCCAATTCCGAATCGGCACTCCGACCCGGTCGGCCCTGGGCCAGACACGGAGATTTCCGGTCCGGCGCCCGGATTCCGCTCCCAGAGGGTGGCAGCGGCTCCCGATGCGCACGGATTCTAACACGCCTTCGGTAAAACGGCCATAACTTTCCGCCCGGGTATCGAAATCGCTTATATGACCACTTTTCGGAATAGGGACTCAGAGGCGCTCGTCGCGCTTTCTTTTGTAGGCGATCGGATGCCGTTTTCGAGTCGAAAATCCAACGTTTCGGCCTCCGATATTTCGGCTCCTGCCGGGGATTCACATTTTTTTGCCGCGACGTTTCCTGGATCACGCGGCTCCCCTACGCGGCCTCCACCCTCAGTCGGCCCTTCTCGGCGGTCGAAGGTCGCCGTCGACGTGGCCCGACGACCCCTCCCCGCGTCGTGAACGAGTGCGCGCGAAACTGGCCGGTTTTCGCCACCCCAGACGGATTACTCCCACCTCCTTCTACGGAAGAAATGTGCATAACTTTCTGCCCGGGTATCAGAATCGCTTATGTGACCACTTTTCGGAATCGTCTCTCCGAGCCGGTCGAGGAGACGCCAGTTTCGCGAAATTTTGAGTCTGGTGCCCTAAATGCCACCTCGGGGCGTGTGTACCGCGGTACACCGATTTTCGCACCACTTCGGTAAAACGTGGATATTTCCTTGTCCGGTGATCGGAACCGCCCGCGAGGCCCCAATTCCGAATCGGAACTCCGGCCCGGTCGGCCCAGGGCCGGACTCGGAGATTTCCAGTCCGGCGCCCGGATTCCGCTCCCGGAGGGCTGCAGCGGCTCCCGATGCGCATGGATTCTGACACGCCTTCGGTAAAACGGCCATAACTTTCCGCCCGGGTATCGGAATCGCTTATATGACCACTTTTCCGAATCGGGACTCAGAGGCGCTCGTTTCCCTTTATTGCCTAGGCGATCGGACGCCGTTTTCGAGTCGAAAATCCATCGTTTCGGCCTCTGAAATTTCGGTTCCTGTCGGCGATTCGCATTTTTTTGCCGCGACGTTTCCTGGATCACGCGGCTCCCCTACGGGGCCTCCGCCCTCTGTCGGCCCTTCTCGGCGGTCGAAGGTCGCCGTCGAAGCGGCCCGACGTCCCCTCCCCGCGTCGTGAACGAGTGCGCGCGAAAATGGCCGATTTTCGCCACCCCTGACGGATTACTCCCACCCCCTTCTACAGAAGAAATAGGCATAACTTTCCGCCCGGGTATCAGAATCGCTTATGTGACCACTTTTCTGAATCATCTCTCCGAGCCGGTCGAGGAGACGGCAGTTTCGCGAAATTCTGAGTCCAGCGCACGAAATGCCACCTCGGGGCGTTTGTACCACGGTACATCGATTTTCGCACCACTTCGGCAAAACGTGGATATTTCCTCGTCCGGTGATCGGAACCGCCCGCGAGGCCCCAATTCCGAATCGGAACTCCGGCCCGTTCCCGGAGATTTCCAGTACGGCACCCGAATTCCGCTCCCGGAGGGCGACAGCGGCTCCCGATGCGCACGGATTCCGACACGCCTTCGGTAAAACGGCCATAACTTTCCGCCCGGTGTCGGAATCGCTTATATGACCACTTTTCGGAATCGAGACTCAGAGGCGCTCGTCGCCCAATATTGCCTAGGAGATCGGACGTCGTTTTCTAGTCGAAAATCCATCATTTCGGCCTCCAAAATTTCGGTTCCTGCCGGCGATTCGCATTTTTTTGCCGCGACGTTTCCTGGATCACGCGGCTCCCTTGCAGGGCGTCCGCCCTCAGTCAGCCCTTCTCGGCGGTCGAAGGTTGCCGTCGACGCGGCCCGACGACCCCTCCCCGCGTCGTGAACTAGTACGCGCGAAAATGGCCGATTTTCGCCACCCCTGACGGATTACTCCCACCCCCTTCTACGGAAGAAATGGGCATAACTTTTCGCCCACGTATCAGAATCGCTTATGTGACCACTTTTCGGAATCGACTCTCCGAGCTGGTCGAGAAGACGCCAGTTTCGCGAAATTTCGAGTCCGGCACCCGAAATGTGACCTCGGGGCGTGTGTACCGCGGTACACCAATTTTCGCACCACTTCGGTAAAACGTGGATATTTCCTCGTCCGGTGATCGGAACCGCCCGCGAGGCCCCAATTCCGAATCGAAACTCCAGCCCGGTCGGCCCTGGGCCGGACTCAGAGATTTCCAGTCCGGCGCCCGGATTCCTCTCCCGGAGGGCGGCAGCGGCTCCCGATGCGCACGGATTCCGACACGCCTTCGGTAAAACGGCCATAACTTTCCGCTCGGGTATCGGAATCGCTTATATGTCCACTTTTCAGAATCGGGACTCAGAGGCGCTCGTTGTCCATTGTTGCCTAGGCGATCGGACGCCGTTTTCGAGTCGAAAATCCATCGTTTCGGCCTCCGAAATTTCGGTTCCCGCCTGCGATTCGCATTTTTTTGCCGCGACGTTTCCAGGATCACGCGGCTCCCCTACGGGGCCTCCGCCCTCAGTCGGCCCTTCTCGGTGGTCGAAGGTCACCGTCGACGCGGCCCGACGACCCCTCCCCGTGTCGTGAACGAGTGCGCGTGAAAATGGCCGATTTTCCCCACCCCTGACGGATTACTTCCACCCCCTTCTACGGAAGAAATGGGCATAACTTTCCGCCCGGGTATCAGACTCGCTTATGTGACCACTTTTCGGAATCGACTCTCCGAGCCGGTCGAGGAGACGCCAGTTTCGTGAAATTCTGAGTCTGGCGTTCTAAATGCCACCTCGGGGCGTGTGTACCGCTGTACACCGATTTTCGCACCACTTCGGTAAAATGTGGATATTTCCTCGTCCGGTGATCGGAACCGCCTGCGAGGCCCCAATTCCGAATCGGAACTCCGGCCCGGTCGGCCCTTGTCCAGACTCGGAGATTTCCAGTCCGGCGCCCGGATTCCGCTCCCGGAGGGCGGCAGCGGCTCCCGATGCGCACGGATTCCGACACGCCTTCGGTAAAATGGCTATAACTTTCCGCCCGGGTATCGGAATCGCTTATATGATCACTTTTCGAAATCGGGACTCAGAGGCGCTCGTTGCTTTATATTGCCTAGGCGATCGGACACCGTTTTCGAGTCGAAAATCTATCGTTTCGGCCTCCGAAATTTCGGTTCCTGCCGGCGATTCGCATTTTTTTGCCGCGACGTTTCCTGGATCACGTAGCTCCCCTGCGGGGCCTCCGCCCTCAGTCGGCTCTTCTCGGCGGTCGAAGGTCGCCGTCGACGCGGCCCGACGACGCCTCCCCGCCTCGTGAACGAGTGCGCGCGAAAATGACCGATTTTCGCCACCTCTGACGGATTACTCCCACCCCATTCTATGGAAGAAATGGGCATAACTTTCCTCCCGGGTATCAGAATCGCTTATGTGACCACGTTGTAGACACCCGTTTTCGGCCTATAAGTTGAGCATATTTCGTGTCCATATCATTGATGTCCCAAATTGGTCATCACTTTGGAGTCCTTCTCTGGCCCATCATGAGCCCATTCACCTTTAATTTCAAGTTCATTCTCAAGCTCATGGCCAAACACCACTTGAAACATCAAAACTGTGCAATCTGCCCAATCCTATGAATATGCCTTCACTTTGAAAGCTCATAACTTCCTCATTTATAATCCAAATTTGGCATATCATACTATCATTTTGTATCCCTTTGAGTCTAGAATCCAACGCAACAAACGGCGCATCAATCTGATATCTGTGGAGAGAGTTATGGCCCTTTTCGTGAGACCTGCGCGCACTGCCCCTAGTGACGCGACCTTGTGCATGGACGCGACCAAAATGCGGCCCCACGATCCGACGCGACAGCGCCATGCACGTAAACACATTTTTACGTGATTTTCGGCCTCACTCTCCATCCTAGAGCCCATCTAAAGTCCCTATAAGTTGGATTACGACCCAAACCTCCGATCCTCATCCCTAGGGAACCCCCAAGCCCATCCAAACTCTAGATAGACTCTCAAACACCCCCACAACTTGGACTCTCTCTCTAACTCGGGATTGGACTCTATCTCTATCTAAAACACATCCTAGGACTCTCTAAGAGAGAAAGGAATGCTACCACTACGAGGAAAGATCCCTGGAGGCTCTGCTCACGAGTTCCCATCGTCCCCAAAAGGTAGAGGAGAAGTTGTTCTTCCCGTTTTCCTTTCTTCTCTCTCCTCTTTCTCTCTCATATCGCCTCCAAGACCAGCAGGACTTGCACGGCTTGTGGAGATCGAAGCAGGCCAGATCTCTTCGAGGTTTCTTCATCAAAGTTGCTCCCCACAGAGCCCTCTTCAACCTCGAAGTGGAATCACATCGATTGGTGGCTTGTGCGAAAAGTTACAGCAGATTATTCTTCACTTTCTCTCTCATATCGAGATTTGCACATGCGGGATTATCGTCTCTTCCACAGCCCAAACCAGGCCAGATCTCTTCAAGATGTCTTCATGAAAGTTGTTCAAGACGTCCTCCTCTACGACCTCCAACTGGAATCACATCAAACGGGGCAGTATCTGTTTAGTTTTGATTTTTACTTTCTTTTCTATGTTTTGCACATGAATACATGCTAGTTAGGGTTCCTCCCTCTCCTCTTCCATGATTTCTCCCCATGCATATTCCTCCCCACATTTTCCTACTACCCAAGGGGTTTAAAAACCACCCCCAGGTCCATTCCCTCCATGCTTCACATCTTTCTTTCATTTAAGAATAGATACTACACTTAACATAGTCTAACAGGGTTTTATTTCTTGTTTTCGTTGTTTTGGCAGGCACCCAAGTGAAGATCCACGAGGAGCTCTCATCCTCTGGCCGGCTGGAGGACGGGAAGAAGGTCACATCCATCATCGCCTGCACAAGAAGAGAATGCGACGGAGGAAGGCGACGCGACAAGAAACGCGGTTGGCAATGGCGACGCGTTCTCAGCATTGCCGCGGTCGTCCGGATGACCGCGACATCAGGTACTCCTCCGTTCTCTCTCTCCCTTTCCTAGAGTAGTTAGCCCGCATTATTATCTTTATTGGGCAATGCTCTAGGTGGCGATCACATCCTATTTTTCATGCTATCATATTTGATATTCATGTTTGTGTTGAGGGGGGTACAATCCCTGTGATTACACCTTTTGGAGATCACGGTGGGACCTCCAGTGCCACCCTCGTAGATCTAGTTTGCTTGCTTGCCATGTTTTCCCCTGTACTTCCTCTTGTGGTGCCCTATTAGTTTGATGTTCCCTGTTTTATCCGTTTTTGGCGCTCGGTTTGTGTCGCGGTGCATTGCGGTGACGCGATAGTATCGCGTCGCCTGTAACGACCGCGATAACAGGTGTGTGTTTCCTCTTTGCTTATTTGACATCTCCTGATCCTGTGAGTTCATTCATGTCTGTATCATGTTTCTCTGACATGCTTGCCCGTGTTTCTGTCTCTTAGAATCCTGTTAGGGTTCGGATTTTTCATTTTATTTCCATTGTAAGTTTTCGGCTCTAGTCGCGGTAGTGCGCGAGGACGCTACAGGGTCGCGTCAGCTCCAGGCGTCGCGTTACCAGGTATGCTTTGTATGTTAATGTCTTGATCCATGTGTCGGTTTCTGGGTGCTTCATAACCTCTGCTAGATTGATCTTGTGATTTCATGCTCATATCATATGCTAGGTTAGTCTGTATGCTTTGTATTTGTGACTGACTGCTGTTTTTCGGGCCTCTGTTCATATCGGGGCAGACCGCTCTGTCGCGATAGGGTCGCGGTGTAACCGGCCGCCGCGACTATACCCGAGACCCTGTTGGTCACCCTGCTTGGTCATTGTTCACCCTTGCATACATTTTGGGCACTTAGGCCATTTGCATACGCTATTCATCCCAGTTATTCAGGTTCCCCCTTGGTTGAGTGAGCCCTCTCACCTACGAGCACTCGTAGGCTGACTCGGGCCTACCTTCCGAGGACCTCCGTAAGTCCTCGTGACCGTACGCACGTTGCGGTTCACCGGGCCGGTTGTACCCGTTGCACCCCTAGTTCGAGCCATCTCCCCGTGTGAGTTGTGTATCCCCCTTAGTATCACCGGAGTACTTGAGTTCATACCCATTAGGGTCTTCTTTAGCCGAGTGTATTTCAATTAAATCAATCCATTAAAAGGCTAAGTGATAATCCTAAAATCCTAACGCTTATCATATCAACTTGGGTGTTTGCTTGAGAACTCCCTTCTCGTCCCCTTCTTGTGTGATTGCAATTGTTGTTGCATCCTTTTTTGTATTTTAGTGTATCCTTTTTAATTCCCCCCATTTTATCATCCTCTCATGGCTCCTTTCCACTTCACCTATCCTCCAACCTCTCCTCCTCATGTAGACCCCTTGTCTCATGAGTCTATTCCAAATTCGGCCCAGCCCAAGGCCCATCGGGCCGATGAGAGTGCCCATTCCCGATCTATTCCTTCGCCATCTTCTTCTAATGAGGCCGTTGAATTGGAGCGCCTCCTGCTTGAAATGGGCCCTGACCAGGCCCGAGAATTGTTGTTCACCTTTGCTCTACGGTCTTCTTCCAAGATGGGCCCACCAGGCCCACGTCATCCTTCTCATTTTAGATCATCTCAGATTGTCACTCCTGGATCAGGACATCCTTTTGCTCAGCCCACAACATTGCAGCCGGCCCATTATGCTCAATCTGGCCCGGACCTTGACTCTCGACTCCGCTCTCATTCCCAAATGGGCCCTCGCTATCCACTATCCACTTCGGCTCAGGACTTCCAATCCGAGTTCGAATCCATGAAGCGAGAGCTCAGTGACCTACGGAGGCAGTTAAAGCCAAAACCTTCCTTCAATGATACTCTTCCTGATTTTTGTGGTCTCCGGATCCCTCCACCTTCTCAGCTCCCTGTTTATCGCAAATTCAATGGGGTTGGAGACCCTTACATCCATCTGAAGGATTTTCTCTATGAGTCGGTGTCCTATCAACATGATCGCCGCTTACTGGCTTATCTTTTTAGGCGGTCATTAGACGGGCCCGCTCTGGAGTGGTTGTATTCCATGCCTCTCAATGAAGCCGAGGATTTTGAAATTGTCAAGGCCAGATTCGTGCAGCAATATCAAGACCGGGCCGGGCCCGCGTATTCAATGGCCGATCTAGTGGTTGAGCAGATGAAGCCTGATGAAGAATTCACAACTTATGCTGACCGGTGGCGTCAGATGTCCGCGCATGTCCAGATGCACATCCCAGAAGAGGAGAAAATCAAGCTTATCATTGCTAATGCAACGCCCATGTACCGCCACATCCTAGCTATGAACGACATCACATCCATGCAACAATTATACAGCCGTGCTCGCTTTGTTAGAACCCAACTCATTGACTCCCCCATGCCATCCATGTTTGAGGCCCAACAACCGAATTCTTCATTTCAAGGGCCCACCTATGAGGGAGTCCAAACCCAGGCCCAAGTTGATACCATCCACCACCCCACGCCTACCCACTCCACGAACCACCATGCACCTCCACCTTTATATAGCCAACTCACCCCGCTTCCACAAGAACAACCCCCTCGCCCGTGCCATTGCACCACGCCATCTCATACTCACCCATCCCAACATTCACTTGGCCCAAAGCGAGCCTATTATCGACCGTTGCCTGAGTCCCTTTCTGATGTCTTCACGGCCCTGATGTCCATTAATGCATTGAAACTCCCTCCAGAAAAGCCAAACTGGGACATGACAGTGGACCAATCAGAATATTGCTTATATCATCGCCATCCGGGGCATACAGTCGCAAACTGCTGTGAATTCCGAGATGTAATATGTAATCTGGATCTAGAGCAAAAGATAAATTGGTCTGAAATGCACAGGCTCATCCTACATTGTCAAGAAAAGAGAAAAGCACAAGGCCAGGGGCAGCAGTCCTCTCCACCACAAGCAGCAGAACAGCAGCCCAAGCAACCAGCAGCGCAACGAAGACAGCCAACACAAGCATCAAGGCAGTCATCATCTCCACCAGTTCAAGGTCGACGACACCTCTTCACTTATCCTCCAAGTGCACCACCCGCTCCGTCACAACCTCAACAACCCCCTCCACCGACCCTTTCTCAGGCTATCACCACCACACCTACCGCATCGCACCCTGATGACAAGCTGTTAGCTCGACCCATTGTGTTGGTGCGCTGTCAGTCATCTCCACCAACGCCGCAAACCACTAATCCCTCCACTCCTGCCAACCCTCCATCTTTACCCCTCGCCATCATCTCCACCCCACTGCCATTTGCACCTGAGCAAGCCATTACCACCACACAAAGGCTCGAGCAAGCTCCGCTCACCTCTGAGCCCGAGCAAGAGTTTCCTACTCCGAAGAGTAAGGCTGCTTCAGCCTCTGAGTTGGAGGAAGAGCTCTCTCCGCACGAGCCTATCCTTGCCACCACCCAGTCACCTCACATCAAGCCCTCCGCATCCGACGAATCCACCATAGCCACCATACATCCCATTACCACATCCCAATGGAGCAGGTGTGCATCACCAGCAGCATGCCTTGAAATCACTTCCCCTATGCAAGATGGACTGAGTAAAGGTAGCCCAGTTCTGGTCATGTGTTTCGATCCTTACAACTACATCAGTCGCATGCCGGTCTGTGTCCTTATCTCAGGCACATTCGGGAAAGATGAGCCTTCATCTCCTCAGAAGAGCACAATCAAGAAGAATTTCCAGGCCCTAGTTCCAGCCAAGTCTAAAGCGGGGACGGTAGCCATTACGTTGCTTATTGGAAATGCTACCATTAATGCCATCATCACTCCTCGCTTAGTTATTTTGCATATGGCTGGTCAAGAGAAGGGGTTCTCTACAAACATTGTACTATCTCACGCGGCTGCTAAGGCCATCATGAACCAGCTATCATTCAAGGGGCAAGAAGTCACGCTGCCCGAAGCATCCAAAGCCCTCCTTGCCATGTTTCAACCTGACGAGGGGCACATTGCTATGTCACCAAGAACACTCAAGGTTATGCCAAGAGTCCTTTGCAATTTGCCTCAGCCTGTCAGTCAGTTGGCCGTGCTAGTGCCACCCATCACACTCCCAGAAGCATCCCCTCTTCAACTGTCAAGGGAGTTGGTCTTCATGCCAGATTGTCAGGTCAAGATGCCAAGCCTCAAGTTGCTGGTACCACACATCAAATTCCCATGGATTTGCACTGTCCACTTGTCAAGGGAAACCCTCTCAGCGAAGATGTCAATTTATGGTGTTCCCCCATGGGTGTTAATAAAGGCTGAATATGCAAGTAATAGCCAAGGGGCAAGTACACACACGGCAGTCATGACAACCATAATTGATGAGAGAGCCGTGTGGCTGCAGAGAAGAGTGAGGCCATCTGCTGCCTGGTCCCGCTATTTAAGAAGACATGTCAAGGTGAAACCGTCATATCTATCTGTAAGAGCAAAGAAGCTGTGGTGTCACAAGGATAAATCTGCCAAGAAGCAAAGGAGGCTGAGATCAAGATTGAAATTCTTCAAGAAAAATGTCGATCTCCCTATCCTGTCATCCTCTGACCTTGATCTTTCAATGCTACTCATCCTGATCAATCTAGTTCCCAGAGGAGGCGCCCGATCTCTCAATTCTGGACTGGTGCCGCATTATTCCCCTCCTACTCCTCTAGTGTCTTTGGACCCTCACTTATCTCTTCCTCCTGAGCCACCCGATCACCCTCGGGGTACCCAGTTTCTCTCTCCATATCCACCTGGGTCACCTAACTTCCTTCCTAGTGCTCAGGGTTCCCCTTCTCCTCTTCCACCAGAGCCTCCTAATTATAGGTCAGGTCCACACTCTCTAGGAGCATCTGATTCCCCTCCTTCCACTTCCCCTTCTGATCCTCCATATCCTCCACCCTCCATTCTACAGTTCCTTCCTCTAACCCCTCCTGATCTCGGGTCCGACCCGATTCCTCCCTCACTACCTATTCAGGATCCCGACCCTTTCTCTCACTGTTCCAGAGGTTTTAGTCCTCACTAACATTTTTTTTCTCCTTTGTAAATCCTTCTTGTTTGAGGGTTCTTATCCCTCATCTTCATGTAGCATCATGTCTCCCTCTTGTTTGTGTTGAGTTGGCTCTAATTCTTGCTGACCCCTACTTTTCACAATTTCCTGCAAATGAGCTAATTAAAAGCAACCAAAATCAAAGTTCAAAGACTAATGCAGGTCGTTCTTTCAATAAAGGGGTCGCATTGCGCACCAAATAACCATGCAAATATTTCTTTAAACACCAAACATCAAAGGGAGTCGTCTCAGTTCACAGCAAGAGTGGTCGAGTCGGTCTTAGGTTTACTTTGCTTCTACAACACTCAAGGTAGAGATTACTCCGTGCTAGGAGTCTGACATTCCTTCCCCTGTCGTTGAAGGTCACTTTAAGCAAGGATCATCACACACTCACACGGCAACCTTGGTCGGTTACTCTAGCAAACATCGCTGCTATTTAGGCCATACTTAGGAGGTGCAAAGGCTGTTCTCTTCTTTGCTCGGTCGAAGTGCAGGGGCAAAAGGACTATTTAGGCGAGGCAACCAACCTAAGCACATCTCGATGAGAGGAAATCTCAAATAGGGACGGTCAATCAAGCCTACAAAAGAAAAAAAAAAAAAGAGAAAAGACAAATAAAAAGAGAACAAAAAAAAAACAAAAGTGAAAGAAAAATGGTAAGAAAATAGGGGCATGTCAAAGAGTGGCAGTACAGTTCCCCGCGGGACGCCCTTGAGCCCGGTCGTACGAATGCCCCAAACAAGAAACAGGCACAATAAAGTGACCTAAAGTCCCTCCTTAACAGATTGAACCTCCAAGAGGTATGCCTTGGAAGGAAGCTAAGCATAATTTGTCATTTAAAACCTGCACTAGGCTTATCCCCAAACTTTCTTCTCTTTCTCTCTATAAGGCTGGGTCGTCTCCCGGGTATGGCCTTTGTAGTGGCACCGTGAGCCAGGGGCAACCATCTACAGGACGCCACCATCTTAATGCACATCCGACCTTTTGGTGGTCTTTAATGAAAGGTGAATGAATGAGGACCCCTTGCCAGTAGTTTGATCTTACTTTAGTGCTGTAGTAGCAAGGGTGAGTGCCTTCCGTCTCATGTGTCTTTTAGGAAGGGCTAACGTCGGCTTCAGGCGTCATTTTCAAAATCTAAAAAAAATCAAATATTTCCAAAAATATAAAAAAAAATCAAATATTGCCAAAAATACAAAAAAAATCAAATATTGCCAAAAATCCAAAAAAATCAAATATTTCCAAAAAAACAAAAAAAAATCAAATGTTTTCAAACTAAAAATAACAAAAATGAGCAGATCTAATCATACATGCTAAGTGTGCAGGTACATTGGCTCCCAAGCATTGCTCACTCAGATCTCCATATTTCTTCATTGCTTTTATCTGAGTCTTGCTCACATCATCTTTACGATCTGTCTCTCCTCCTCAGTCCCATCAATGATTTGAATTTCAAGCTCATTATCCCACCAAGTCCTTCCTAAGTCCCATACATATTCTCCCTCAATGGCTCCATGAGAGGACTCTCTATGTGTGAACCTGGCTGTTCTTCAGTGATTTGTTTCAATCATGTGGATGACTAAGTTGTTTATGCTTGTTGTTGTTAGCTTGTTTAGTACTTTGTTTATTGCTTCATTCACACAAAAAAAAATCAAAAAAATCAGAAAAAGCAAAACAAAAAAAAATGGCAAGTTCTGCGCTCCACAGGTAAGTTCAGGTAAGTATCCCTATCCCTTCTCCCTTGCATTACTATATGGTACTTATGCTACTATATTATCTCAAGGACCGGCTGATTTTCAATGTGTTCTGGGATCTGAGTTGAAGGGTTATGCGGAAATACACAATACGGTAATCTAGAAGGGGGGGTTGAATAGATTACGGCAATTTTAAACTATTGATGGCTTCTTTTCGATGCTACAGCGACCTTAATGAAACTTGATTAGAATTCGATTAAGTATGAGACCGCTTGAGTTGATTTAAATGAGAACAGGGAATCAAACGTGCGTATGAACACCGAGCCTACCAATCATCTATCGCAAAACGCGAACAAACCACAGAACACGATGATTTAAGGTGGTTCGGAGTACACAACTCGTGTATCCTACATCCACCGTCCACACACACACGCAGAAACGACTGCTTCCTGAAAACCAGTTCTCAGCCTGAGTGCGGCTATCGACAGGCAATTTGCATCTGTCGACAGATGCACTCATATATGCAAACCTGGGTTCTGTCTGGGAATGACTGTATGAATCTGTCGACAGGTACATTGCATCTGTCGACAGATACACCTCTTTGACAGATTTTTGTGCTTTTTGCTCATCTCTTCAATGCCTCTTCAATGCTCTATCTTTCATGCTTGTGCACCTACATGCAAATACATTGTTAGTGATATACATTGTATGATTTAGCAGTGTTTAACTCAATCACTTTCATGGTGTTTTTCATGTTAGTTAGCACATCAATTTGCATTAAATCAATGTTCAAGGATATTAATGTGATCATCAAAAACATGATATATGGAAAACCCAACATGAGTTCCCCTTCAACAAAAACAGTGATGATCTAGGTGCATATTGCTAATCGCTGGATAGGCCGTTGAGTTAAATAAGTTTAGGGATGATGGATTCAGGCCTACACTGTGGTTGCAGGTAGTCTCTTGACCTGTTCTTATTTGGCTTAACAATATTATCCTTGAGTATTTTCTATTTTCTCCTTTCTTTGCATAATTGATTTGATGATTTCTTTTATTTTAGCCCAGCATGCATCATGTAGGACTTTGAGCTTCATGCCTCATGATTTGTCAAAGGTTGTTTCCCTAGTGGTGATCAATCAAGCTTAAGTTTCTTGAACAAGAAATTATATTCCACTCACAATTTAAAGGTCTTCTTTGAACTAGTCACTTGGTCCAGTTGGCCAGTATGACTTCTGTCTGGAATTTACTCCCTCCATTCATCCAAATCAACTTAAATATCCCCCTGATCCGTCTTGGTTGTGAACCGCTCCCAGGCCTTGAGTCATCGTGACCCGCCTGGCATGCACATGTCCTCCCAAGATGAAACCTGCAGGCCAATCGGCTAGGGTACCTCTTAATCAAGAGGTTGATCATCCTTCTTTTGCTTTCCTCTTTTGTCGTTCCAGACAGGAGCCGTCCGTGCTCGCTCTTCCTTAAGGTTAGTTCAGAGTCTTCCGGAGAATTTCTATCGCTTATTGGCTGTGACGGGTGTCTCTTTTACCTTGATGCCAACTTTTCAGTCCACTCCGCTTCATCCTCGCTCCATTCCATTTCATTACACTTCGCTCTCTTTCAGCTTCGCTCCCTTGCAAAGCGGGCATCAAGGAGGGGCAATCTGTAGACACCCGTTTTCGGCCTATAAGTTGAGCATATTTCTTGTCCATATCATTGATGTCCCAAATTGGTCATCACTTTGGAGTCCTTCTCTGGCCCATCATGAACCCATTCACCCTTAATTTCAAGCCCATTCTCAAGCTCATGGCCAAACACCACTTGAAACATCAAAACTGTGCAATCTGCCCAATCCTGTGAATATGCCTTCACTTTGAAAGCTCATAACTTTCTCATTTATAATCCAAATCTGGCATATCATACTATCATTTTGTATCCCTTTGAGTCTAGAATCCAACGCAACAAACGGCGCATCAATCCGATATCTGTGGAGAGAGTTATGGCCCTTTCGTGGGACCTGCGCGCACTGCCCCTAGTGACGCGACCTTGTGCATGGACGCGACCAGAACGCGGCCCCACGATCCGACGCGACAGCGCCATGCACATAAACACGTTTTTACGTGATTTTCGGCCTCTCTCTCCATCCTAGAGCCCATCTAAAGTCCCTATGAGTTGGATTACGACCCAAACCTCCTATCCTCATCCCTAGGGAGCCCCCAAGCCCATCCAAACTCTAGATAGACTCTCAAACACCCCCACAACTTGGACTCTCTCTCTAACTCGGGATTGGACTCTATCTCTATCTAAAACACATCCTAGGACTCTCTAAGAGAGAGAGGAAGGCTACCACTACGAGGAGAGGTCCCTGGAGGCTCTGCTCACGAGTTCCCATCGTCCCCAAAAGGCAGAGGAGAAGCTGTTCTTCCCGTTTTCCTTCCTTCTCTCTCCTCTTTCTCTCTCATATCGCCTCCAGGACCAGCAGGACTTGCACGGCTTGTGGAGATCGAACCAGGCCAGATCTCTTTGAGGTTTCTTCATCAAAGTTGCTCCCCACAGAGCCCTCTTCAACCTCGAATGGAATCACGTCGATTGGTGGCTTGTGCGAAAAGTTACAGCAGATTATTCTTCACTTTCTCTCTCATATCGAGATCTGCACATGCGGGATTATCGTCTCTTCCACAGCCCAAACCAGGCCAGATCTCTTCAAGATGTCTTCATGAAATTGTTCAAGACGTCCTCCTCTACGACCTCCAACTGGAATCACATCAAACGGGGTAGTATCTGTTTAGTTTTGATTTTTACTTTCTTTTCTATGTTTTGCACATGAATACATGCTAGTTAGGGTTCCTCCCTCTCCTCTTCCATGATTTCTCCCCATGCATATTCCTCCCCACATTTTCCTACTACCCAAGGGGTTTAAAAACCACCCCCAGGTCCGTTCCCTCCATGCTCCACATCTTTCTTTCATTTAAGAATAGATACTACACTTAACATAGTCTAACAGGGTTTTATTTCTTGTTTTCGTTGTTTTGGTAGGCACCCAAGTGAAGATCCACGAGGAGCTCTCATCCTCTGGCCGGCTGGAGGACGGGAAGAAGGTCCCATCCATCATCTCCCGCACAAGAAGAGAACGCGACGGAGGAAGGCGACGTGACAAGAAATGCGGTTGGCAATGGCGACGCGTTCTCAGCATTGCCGCGGTCGTCCGGATGACCGCGACATCAGGTACTCCTCCGTTCTCTCTCTCCCTTTCCTAGAGTAGTTAGCCCACATTATTATCTTTATTGGGCAATGCTCTAGGTGGCGATCACATCCTATTTTTCATGCTATCATATTTGGTATTCATGTCTGTGTTGAGGGGGGTACAATCCCTATGATTACACATGTTTCTGAATCGTCTCTCCGAGCCGGTCAAGGAGGCGCCAGTCTCGCGAAATTCCGAGTCCAACGCCCGAAATGCCACCTCGGGGCGTGTGTACCGCAGTACACCGATTTTCGCACCACTTCGGTAAAACGTGGATATTTTCTTGTCCGGTGATCGGAACCGCCCGCGAGGCCCCAATTCCGAATCGGAACTCCGGCCCGGTCGGCCCTGGGCTGAACTCGGAGATTTCCAGTACGGCGCCCGGATTCCGCTCCCGAAGGGCGACAGCGGCTCCCAATGCGCACGGATTCCGACACGCCTTCGGTAAAACGACCATAACTTTCCGCTCGGGTATCAGAATCGCTTATATGACCACTTTTCGGAATCGGGACTCAGAGGCGCTCGTCACCTTGAATTGCCTAGGCGATCGAACGCCGTTTTCGAGTCGAAAATCCATCGTTTCGGCCTCCGAAATTTCGGTTCCTGCCGGCGATTCGCATTTTTTTGCAGCGATGTTTTGTGGATCACGCGGCTCCCCTGCGGGGCGTCCACTCTCAGTCGGCCCTTCTCGGTCGTCGAAGGTCGCCGTCGACGCGGCCCGACGACCCCTCCCCACGTCAGGAACGAGGGCGCGCGAAAATGGCCGATTTTCGCCACCCCTGACGGAATACCCCCACCCCCTTCTACAGAAGAAATGGGCATAACTTTCCGCCCGGGTATCAGAATCGCTTATGTGACCACTTTTCGGAATCGACTCTCCGAGACGGTCGAGGAGACGCCAGTTTCGCGAAATTCCGAGTCCGGCGCCCGAAATGCCACCTCAGGGCGTGTGTACCGCGGTACACCGATTTTCGCACCACTTCGGTAAAACGTGGATATTTCCTCGTCCGGTGATCGGAACCGCCCGCGAGGCCCCAATTCCGAATCGGAACACCGGCCCGGTCGGCCCTGGGCCGGTCTCGGAGATTTCCAGTCCAGCATCCGGATTCCGCTCCCGGAGGGCGGCAGCGGCTCCCGATGCGCACGGATTCCGACACGCCTTCGGTAAAACGGCATAACTTTCCGCCCGGGTATCGGAATCGCTTATATGACCACTTTTCGGAATCGGGACTCAGAGGCGCTCGTCGCCCCTTCCTGCCTAGGCGATCGGACGCCGTTTTTGAGTGGAAAATCCATTGTTTCGGCCTCCAAAATTTCGGTTCCTGCCGGCGATTCGCATTTTTTTACCTCGACGTTTCCTGGATCACGCGGCTCCCCTGCGGGGCCTCCGCCCTCAGTCGGCCCTTCTCGGCGGTCGAAGGTCGCCGTCGACACGACCCGATGACCCCTCCCCGCGTCGTGAACAAGTGCGAGCGAAAATGGCCGATTTTCGCCACCCCTGACGGATTACTCCCACCCACTTCTACGGAAGAAATGAGCATAACTTTCCGCCCGGGTATCAGAATCGCTTATGTGACCACTTTTCTGAATCATCTCTCCGAGCCGGTCGAGGAGACGCCAGTTTCGCGAAATTTCGAGTCCGGCGCCTGAAATGCCACCTCGGGGCATGTGTACCGCGGTACACCGATTTTCGCACCACTTCGGTAAAACGTGGATATTTCCTCGTCCGGTGATCGGAACCGCCCGCGAGGCCCCAATTCCGAATCGAAACTCCGGCCCGGCCGGCCCTGGGCCGGACTCGAAGATTTCCAGTCTGGCGCCCGGATTCCGCTCCCGGAGGGCGGCAGCGGCTCCCGATGCGCACGGATTCCGACACGCCTTCGGTAAAACGACCATAACATTCCGCCCGGGTATCAGAATCGCTTATATGACCACTTTTCGGAATCGGGACTCAGAGGCGCTCGTCGCCCATTATTGCCTAAGCGATCGGATGTCGTTTTTGAGTCGAACATCCATCGTTTCGGCCTCCGAAATTTCGGTTCCTGCCGGCGATTCGCATTTTTTTGCCGCGACGTTTCCTGGATCACGTGGCTCCCCTGCGGGGCCTCCGCCCTCAGTCGGCCCTTCTCGGCGGTCGAAGGTCACCGTCGACGCGGCCCGACAACCCCTCCCCGCGTCGTGAACGAGTGCGCATGAAAATGGCCGATTTTCGCCACCCCTGACGGATTACTCCCACCCCCTTCTACGGAAGAAATGGGCATAACTTTCCGCCCGGGTATCAGAATCGCTTATGTGACCACTTTTCTGAATCATCTCTCCGAGCCGGTCGAGGAGACGCCAGTTTCGCGAAATTCCGAGTCCGACGCCCGAAATGCCACCTCGGGGCGTGTGTACCGCGGTACACTGATTTTCGCACCACTTCGGTAAAACGTGGATATTTCCTCGTCCGGTGATCGGAACCGCCCGCGAGGCCCCAATTTTGAATTGAAACTCCGGCCCGGTCGGCCCTGGGCCGGACTCTGAGATTTCCAGTCCGGCGCTCGAATTCCGCTCCGGGAGGGCGGCAGCGGCTCCCGATGCGCACGGATTCCGACACGCCTTCGGTAAAACGGCCATAACATTCCGCCCGGGTATCGGAATCGCTTATATGACCACTTTTCGGAATCGGGACTCAGAGGCGCTCGTCCCCTTAAATGGCCTAAGCGATCGGACGCCGTTTACGAGTCGAAAATCCATTGTTTCGGCCTCCGAAATTTCGGTTCCTGTCGGTGATTCGCATTTTTTTGCCGCGACGTTTCCTGGATCACGCGTCTCCCCTGCGGGGCCTCCGCCCTCAATCGGCCCTTCTCGGCGGTCGAAGGTCACCGTCGACGCGGCCCGACGTCCCCTCCCCGCGTCGTGAACGAGTGCGCGCGAAAATGGCCGATTTTCGCCACCCTTGACGGATTACTCCCACCCCCTTCTACGGAAGAAATGGGCATAACTTTCCGCCCGGGTATCAGAATCGCTTATGTCACCACTTTTTTGAATCATCTCTCCGAGCCGGTCGAGGAGACGCCAGTTTCGCGAAATTCCGAGTCTGGCGTTCGAAATGCCACCTCGGGGCGTGTGTACCGCGGTACACTGATTTTCGCACCACTTCGGTAAAACGTGGATATTTCCTCGTCCGGTGATCGGAACCGCCCGCGAGGCCCCAATTCCGAATCGGAACTCCGTCCCAGTCAGCCCTGGGCCGGACTCGGAGATTTCCAGTACGGCACCCAGATTCTGATCCCGGAGGGCGACAGCGGCTCCCGATGCGCACAGATTTCGACACGCCTTCGGTAAAACGGCCATAACTTTCCGCCCGGGTATCGGAATCGCTTACATGACCACTTTTCGGAATCGGGACTCAGAGGCGCTCGTCGTCTATTATTGCCTAGGCGATCGGACGCCAATTTCGAGTCGAAAATCCATCGTTTCGGCCTCTGAAATTTCAGTTCTTGCCGGCGATTGCATTTTTTTGCCACGACGTTTCCTGGATCACGCGGCTCCCCTACATGGCCTCCGCCCTCAGTCGGATCTTCTCGGCGGTCGAAGGTCGCCGTTGACGCGGCCCGACGACCGCTCTCCGCGTCGTGACCGAGTGCGCGCGAAAATGGCCGATTTTCGCCACCCCTGACGGATTACACCCACCCCCTTCTACGGAAGAAATGGGCATAACTTTCCGCCCGGGTATCAGAATCGCTTATGTGACCACTTTTCTGAATCATCTCTCCGAGCCAGTCGAGGAGACGCTAGTTTTGCAAAATTTCGAGTCCGGCGTTCGAAATGCCACCTCGGGGCGTGTGTACCGCGGTACACTGATTTTCGCACCACTTCGGTAAAACGTGGATATTTCCTCGTCCGGTGATCGGAACCGCCCGCGAGCCCCAATTCCGAATCGGATCTCCGTCCCAGTCAGCCCTGGGCCGGACTCGGAGATTTCCAGTACGGCTCCCGAATTCCGATCCCGGAGGGCGGCAGCGGCTCCCGATGCTCACGGATTCCGACACGCCTTCGGTAAAACGGCCATAACTTTCCGCCCGGGTATCGGAATCGCTTATATGACCACTTTTCAGAATCGAGACTCAAAGGCGCTCGTCGCTTGTTATTGCCTAGGCGATCGTACGCCAATTTCGAGTCGAAAATCCATCGTTTCGGCCTCTGAAATATCGGTTCCTGCCGGCGATTCGCATTTTTTTGCCGCGACGTTTCCTGGATCACGCGGCTCCCCTACGGGGCCTCCGCCCTCAGTCGGATCTTCTCGGCGGTCGAAGGTCGCCGTCGACGCGGCCCGACGACCCCTCCCCGCATCGTGAACTAGTGCGCGTGAAAATGGCCGATTTTCGCCACCCCTCACGGATTACTCCCACCCCCTTCTACGGAAGAAATGGGCATAACTTTCCGCCCGGGTATCAGAATCGCTAATGTGACCACTTTTCGGAATCGTCTCTCCGAGCCGGTCGAGGAGACGCCAGTTTCGCGAAATTTCGAGTCCGGCGCCATAAATGCCACCTCGGGGCGTGTGTACCGCGGTACACCGATTTTCGCACCACTTCAGTAAAACGTGGATATTTCCTCGTCCGGTGATCGGAACCGCCCTCGAGGCCCCAATTCCGAATCGGAACTCCGGCCCGGTCGGCCCTGGGCCGGACTCGGAGATTTCCAGTACGGCATCCGGATTCCGCTCCCGAAGGGCGGCAGCGGCTCCCGATGCGCACGGATTCCGACACGCCTTCGGTAAAACGGCCATAACTTTCCGCCCGGGTATCGGAATCGCTTATATGACCACTTTTCGGAATCGGGACTCTGAGGCGCTCGTCGATGTATTTTGCCTAGCCTATCGGACGCCGTTTTCTAGTCGAAAATCCATCGTTTTGGCCTCCGAAATTTCGGTTCCTGCCGGCGATTCGCATTTTTTTGCCGCGACGTTTCCTGGATCACGCGGCTCCCCTACGGGGCGTCCGCCCTCAGTCGGCCCTTCTCGGCGGTCGAAGGTCGCCATCAACGCGGCCCGACGACCCCTCCCTGCGTCGCGAACGAGTGCACGCGAAAATTGCCGATTTTCGCCACCCCTGACGGATTACTCCCACCCCCTTCTACGGAAGAAATGGGCATAACTTTTCGCCCGGGTATCAGAATCGCTTATGTGACCACTTTTCGGAATCGTCTCTCCGAGCCGGTCAAGGAGACGCCAGTTTCGTGAAATTCCGAGTCCGATGCCCGAAATGCCACCTCGGGGCGTGTGTACCGCGGTACACCGATTTTCGCACCACTTCGGTAAAACGTGGATATTTCCTCGTCCGGTGATCGGAACCGCCCGCGAGGCCCCAATTCCGAATCGAAACTCCGGCTCGGTCGGCCTTGGGCCGGACTCGGAGATTTCCAATCCAGCGCCCGGATTCCGATCCCGGAGGGCAGCAGCGGCTCCCGATGCGCACGGATTCCGACACGCCTTCGGTAAAACGGCCATAACTTTCCGCCCGGGTATCGGAATCGCTTATATGACCACTTTTCGGAATCGAGACTCAGAGGCGCTCGTCGCACTTTTTTGCCTAAGCGATGGGACCCCGTTATCGAGTTGAAAATCCATCGTTTCGGCCTCCGAAATTTCGGTTCCTGCCGGCGATTCGCATTTTTTTGCCGCGATGTTTCCTGGATCACGCGGCTCCCCTGCGGGGCCTCCGCCCTCAGTCGGCCCTTCTCGGCAGTCGAAGGTCGCTGTCGACGCGGCCCGACGACCCCTCTTCGCGTCGTTAACGAGTGCGCGCGAAAATTGCCGATTTTCGCCACCCTTGACGGATTACTCACACCCCCTTCTACGGAAGAAATGGGCATAACTTTCCGCCCGGGTATCAGAATCACTTATGTGACCACTTTTCGGAATCGACTCTCCGAGCCGGTCGAGGAGACGCAAGTTTTGCGAATTTCCGAGTCCGGCACCCGAAATGCCACCTCGGGGCGTGTGTACCGCGGTACACCGATTTTCGCACCACTTCGGTAAAACGTGGATATTTCCTCGTCCGGTGATCGGAACCTCCCGCGAGGCCCCAATTCCTAATCGGAACTCCGGCCCGGTCAGCCCTAGGCCGGACTCGGAGATTTCCAGTACCGCGCCTGGATTCCGCTCCCGGAGGGCGGCAGGGGCTCCCGATGCGCACGGATTCTGACATGCCTTCGGTAAAACGGCCATAACTTTTCGCCCGGTTATCGGAATCGCTAATATGACCACTTTTTGGAATCGAGACTCAGAGGCGCTCGTCGACCTTTCCTGCCTAGGCAGTCAGACGCTGTTTTCTAGTCGAAAATCCATCGTTTCGGCCTCCGAAATTTCGGTTCCTGCCGGCGATTTACATTTTGTTGCCGCGACGTTTCCTGGATCATGCGGCTCCCCTGCGGGGCGTCCACCATCAGTCAGCCCTTCTCGGCGGTCGAAGGTCGCCGTCGACGCGGCCCGACGACCCCTCTCCGCGTCGTTAACGAGTGCGCGTGAAAATGGCCGATTTTCGCCATCCCTGACGGATTACTCCCACCCCCTTCTACGTAAGAAATGGGCATAACTTTCCGCCCGGGTATCAGAATCGCTTATGTGACCACTTTTCGGAATCGACTCTCCGAGCCAGTCGAGTAGACGCCAGTTTCGCGAAATTCCGAGTCCGGCCCCCGAAATGCCACCTCGGGGCGTGTGTACCGCGGTACACCGATTTTCGCACCACTTCGGTAAAACGTGGATATTTCCTCGTCCGGTGATCGGAACCGCCCGCGAGGCCCCAATTCCGAATCGGAACTCCGGCCCGGTCGGCTCTGGGCTGGACTCAGTGATTTCCAGTACGGCGCCCGGATTCCGCTCCCGAAGGGCGGCAGCGGCTCCCGATGCGCACGGATTCCGACACGCCTTCGGTAAAACGGCCATAACTTTCCGCCCGGGTATCGAAATCGCTTATATGACCACTTTTCGGAATCGGGACTCAGAGACGCTCGTCGCCTATTGTTGCGTAGGCGATCGGACGCCGTTTTCGAGTCGAAAATCCATCGTTTCGGCCTCCGAAATTTTGGTTCCTGCCGGCGATTCGCATTTTTTTGCAGCGATGTTTCCTCGATCACGCGGCTCCCCTGCGGGGCATCCATCCTCAGTCGGCACTTCTCGGCGGTCGAAGGTCACCGTCGACGCGGCCCGACGACCCCTCTCCGCGTCGTGCACGAGTGCGCGCGAAAATGGCCGATTTTCGCCCCCCTGACGGATTACTCCCACCCCCTTCTACGTAAGAAATCAGCATAACTTTCCGTCCGGGTATCAGAATCGCTTATGTGACCACTTCTCGGAATCGACTCTCCGAGCCGGTCGAGGAGACGCCAGTTTCGCGAAATTCCGAGTCCGGCGCCCGAAATGCCACCTTGGGGCGTGTGTATCGCGGTACACCGATTTTCGCACCACTTCGGTAAAACGTGGATATTTCCTCGTCCGGTGATCGGAACCGCCCGCGAGGCCCCAATTCCGAATTGAAACTCCGGCCCGGTCGGCCCTACGCCGGACTCAGAGATTTCCAGTACGGCGCCTAGATTCCGACACGCCTTCGGTAAAACGGCCATAACATTCCGCCCGGGTATCAGAATCACTTATATGACCACTTTTCGGAATCGGGACTCAGAGGCGCTCGTCGAACATCATAGCCTAGGCGATCGGACGCCGTTTTCGAGTCGAAAATCCATCGTTTCGGCCTCCGAAATTTCGGTTCCTGCCGGCGATTTGCATTTTTTTGCCGCGACGTTTCCTGGGTCACGCGGCTCCCCTGCGGGGCCTCCGCCATCAGTCGGCCCTACTCGGCGGTCGAAGGTCACCGTCGACGCGGCCCGACGACCCCTCCCCGCGTCGTGAACGAGTGCGCGCGAAAATGGCCGATTTTCGCCACCCCTGACGGATTACTCCCACCCCCTTCTACGGAAGAAATGGGCATAACTTTCCGCCCCGGGTATCAGAATCGCTTATGTGACCACTTTTCGGAATCGACTCTCTGAGCCGGTCGAGGAGACGCCAGTCTCGCGAAATTCCGAGCCCGACGCCCGAAAAGCCACCTCGGGGCGTGTGTACTAGTATATCGATTTTCGCACCACTTCGGTAAAACGTGGATATTTCCTCGCCCGGTGATCGGAACCGCCCGCGAGGCCCCAATCCGAATCGGCACTCCGACCCGGTAGGCCCTGGGCCGGACTCGGAGATTTCCGGTCCGACGCCCGGATTCGGCTCCCGGAGGGCGGCAGCGGCTCCCGTTGCGCACGGATTCCGACACGCCTTCGGTAAAACGGCCATAACTTTCCGCCCGGTATCGGAATGACCACTTTTCGGAATCGGCACTCAGAGGCGCTCGTCGACTTAACTTGCCTAGGCGATCGGACGCCGTTTTCGTGTCGAAAATCAATCGTTTCGGCCACCAAAATTTCGATTCCTGCCGGCGATTCACGTTTTTTTACTGCGACGTCTCCTGGATCACACGGCTCCTCTGAGGTCGAAGGTCGCATTTTTTTCAGAATCGGCCATTCTCGGCGGTCGAAGGTCGCCGTCGACGCGGCCCGACGGCTCTTTCCCGCGTCGTAAACGAGTGCGCGCGAAAATGACCGATTTCGCAACCCCTGACGGATTGCTCCCACCCCTTCTATGGAAGAAATGGGCATAACTTTCCGCCCGGGTATCAGAATCGCTTATGTGACCACTCTTCGGAATCGTCTCTCCGATCCGGTCAAGAAGACGTCAGTCTCGCGAAATTCCTAGCCCGGCGCCTGAAAAGCCACCTCGGGGCGTGTGTACTAGTACATCGATTTTCGCACCACTTCGGTAAAACGTGGATATTTCCTCGCCCGGTGATCGGAACCGCCCGCGAGGCCCCAATTCCGAATCGGCACTCCGACCCGGTCGGCCCTGGTCCGGACTCGGAGATTTCCGGTCCGGCGCCCGGATTCTGCTCCCAGAGGGCGGCAGCGGCTCCTGTTGCGCACGGATTTCGACACGCATTCGATAAAATGGCCATAACATTCCGCCCGAGTATCGAATCGCTTATATGACCACTTTTCGAAATCGGCACTCAGAGGCGTTCGTCGCTTTCAATCGCCGAGGCGATCGGACGCCGTTTTCGAGTCGAAAATCAATCGTTTCGGCCACCAAAATTTGATTCCTGCCGGCGATTCACGTTTTTTTGCCGCGACGTCTCCTGGATCACACGGCTCCTCTGAGGTCGAAGGTCGCATTTTTTTCAGAATCGGCCCTTCTCGGCGGTCGAAGGTCGCCGTCGACGCGGCCCGACGTCTCTTTCCCCGCGTCGTAACGAGTGCGCGCGAAAATGGCCGATTTCGCAACCCCTGAAAGATTGCTCCCACCCCTTCTACGGAAGAAATGGGCATAACTTTCCGCCCAGGTATCAGAATCGCTTATGTGACCACTCTTCGGAATCGTCTCTCCGAGCCGGTCGAGAAGACGCCAGTCTCGTGAAATTCCTAGCCCGGCGCCTGAAAAGCCACCTCGGGGCGTTTGTACTAGTATATCGATTTTCGCACCACTTCGGTAAAACGTGGATATTTCCTCGACCGGTGATCGGAACCGCCCGCAAGGCCCCAATTCCGAATCGGCACTCCGACCCGGTCGGCACTGGGCCGGACTAGGAGATATCCGGTCCGACGCCCGGATTCGGCTCGCGGAGGGCGGCAGCGGCTCCCGTTGCGCACGGATTCCGACACGCCGTCGGTAAAACGGCCATAACCTTCCCCGCCCGGGTATCGAATCGCTTATATGACCACTTTTCGGAATCGGCACTCAGAGGCGCTCGTCACATTAACTTGCCGAGGCATTCGGACGCCGTTTTCGAGTCGAAAACAATCGTTTCGGCCACCAAAATTTCGATTCCTGCCGGCGATTCACGTTTTTTTACCGTGGCGTCTCCTGGATCACACGGCTCCTCTGAGGTCGAAGGTCGAATTTTTTTCAGAATCGGCCCTTCTCGGCGGTCGAAGGTCGCCATCGACGCGGCCCGACTGCTCTGTTCCCGCGTCGTAAAAGAGTGCGCGCGAAAATGGCCGATTTCGCAACCCCTGACGGATTGCTCCCACCCCTTCTATGGAAGAAATGGGCATAACTTTCCGCCCGGGTATCAGAATCGCTTATGTGACCACTCTTCGCATCGTCTCTCTCTCGAGCCGGTCGAGAAGACGCCAGTCTCGCGAAATTCCTAGCCCGGCGCCCGAAAACCCACCTCGGGCGTGTGTACTAGTACATCGATTTTCGCACCACTTCGGTAAAACGTGGATATTTCCTCGCCCGGTGATCGGAACCGCCCGCGAGGCCCCAATTCCGAATCGGCACTCCGACCCGGTCGGCCCTGGGCCGGACTCGGAGATTTCCGGTCCGGCGCCCGGATTCGCTCCCGGAGGGCGGCAGCGGCTCCCGTTGCGCACGTATTCCGACACGCCTTCGGTAAAACGGCCATAAGTTTCCGCCCGAGTATCGGAATATCATATATGACCACTTTTCGAAATCGGCACTCAGAGGCGCTCGTCACCTTTGATCGCCGAGGCGATCGGACGCCGTTTTCCAGTCGAAAATCAATCGTTTCGGCCACCAAAATTTTGATTCCTGCCGGCGATTCACGTTTTTTTGCCGCGACGTCTCCTGGATCACACGATCCTCTGAGGTCGAAGGTCGCATTTTTTTCAGAATCGGCCCTTCTCGGCGGTCGAAGGGCGCCGTCGACGCGGCCCGACGGCTCTTTCCCCCGTCGTAAACGATTGCGCGCGAAAATGGCCGATTTCGCAACCCCTGACGAATAGCTCCCACCCCTTCTACGGAAGAAATGGGCATAACTTTCCGCCCGGGTATCAGATCATAATCGCTTATGTGACCACTCTTCGGAATCGTCTCTCCGAGCCATTCGAGAAGACGCCAGTCTCGCGAAATTCCGAGCCCGGCGCCCGAAAAGCCACCTCGGGGCGTGTGTTCTACTACATCGATTTTGCACCACTTCGGTAAAACGTGGATATTTCCTCGCCGGTGATCGGAACCGCCCGCAAGGCCCAATTCCGAATCGGCACTCCGACCCGTCGGCACTCACCGCTGGGGCCGGACTCGGAGATTTCCGGTCCGACGCCCGGATTCGGCTCGCGGAGGCGGCGCGGCTCCCGTTGCGCACGGATTCCGACACGCCGTCGGTAAAACGGCCATAACTTTCCGCCCGGTAGGTATCGGAATCGCTTATATGACCACTTTTCGGAAATCGGCACTCAGAGCGCTCGTCGCCTTCTCTTGCTGAGGCGTTTCGGACGCCGTTTTCGAGTCGAAAATCAATCGTTTCGGCCACCAAAATTTCGATTCCTGCCGGCGATTCACGTTTTTTTACACCGTACGTCTCCAGGATCACACGGCTCCTCTGAGGTCGAAGGTCGCATTTTTTTCAGAATCGGCCCTTCTCGGCGTCGAAGGTCGCCGTCGACGCGGCCCGACGGCTCTTTCCCGCGTCGTAAACGAGTGCGCGCGAAAATGCCGATTTCGCAACCCCTGACGGATTGCTCCCACCCCTTCTACGGAAGAAATGGGCATAACTTTCCGCCTGGGTATCAGAATCGCTTATGTGACCACTCTTCGGAATCGTCTCTCTGAGCCGGTCGAGAAGACGCCGTCTCGCGAAATTCCTAGCCCGGCGCCTGAAAAGCAACCTCGGGGCGTGTGTACTAGTACATCGATTTTCGCACCACTTCGGTAAAACGTGGATATTTCCTCGCCCGGTGATCGGAACCGCCCGCGAGGCCCCAATTCCGAATCGGCACTCCGACCCGTCGGCCCTGGGCCGGACTCGGAGATTTCCGGTCCGGCGCCCGGATTCTGCTCCCGGAGGGCGGCAGCGGCTCCCGTTGCGCACGG